>QOCX01000289.1:98132-134399 GCA_005959815.1 Sarcophaga bullata | reverse complement strand
AGCGATTTCCTCTCAGCAGGGTTCTACAAAGAACTCTAAGAGTTAATAAAATTGCCATGAAAAGTCTGCTCACAAATGTGTCATTGGAATCGAAATTAAACTGTAGATCCCGCTATTTATATGCAAAATTAACAAACTCAGCATAAGCGATGTGAGACGCTAGGTTTTAAACCTGATTAAAGGGTTGTAAAGACTACTGAAGTACGTCCACAAATCTCTTGGACTTTAAACTATTATAAGCCATCATACCCATGAGTACAATAAGGACTACGATGAAGACACCTGGCTTTTATCTTCTTTAGTGTTTCATTCTTCTGATTTTTGTTCTATCAAATTTATATTTACAGAGTCCAGAGATAGTTTAATTATTTTAATTGGCATCTTGGCGTCCTAAATCATTACTATCATTCGTTATCAATAAGTGTGATACTTTTGGAGGGACACGTCCTTTGAATCATATACATTTTAGCCAATGTTTCTCTTTATCTTTCTTTCCATTCACATTATGACAAAACGATTTGTGTTGAAATTTTATCAAGAGACTATTGACAGGTGGTCCGGGTGTAGATTGCAGAATTTTTTTTCTAGTGGCCACACTGGATTCTTTAATATCCAAATATTAGAAGTTTCACGCATTGTTTGCGTGTCATACTCTCAAAGGCTTGGCTGGTAGTAAGAGAAATATGATCAATATACATACATATACATGGTTAAAGTGCTTGACTACGAAGTTGGATTTAGAACGGAGATAAGGCAACAAATGTTAAGCCTGGTTTACGGATGTTAAAAACTAAAAAACTATTAGGTTGCAATCCGCTTCCAAATAATCTATTCAGGATGTACCTTTAGCTCTATGTTCCCAGAGAGGATAATTAACAACAACGATCATCATACAAAGGTCACTTTCATAAGGAATGTTGTCTTTAGGAAACGAAAGATGGTAACCCTATTGCTTTAGAATTTACTTCAGTAGACTAAACATCTATTTGGCTGGAAAGAAGTTGATTAAAAACCTGAAATAAAACCTAGAAATTATAAAGATATGTAGGGAATGGGCTGTGTGACAGCTCTAGTATATGTTCCTTTAAGAAATGAAAAGAAATAGGCAATCATAAGCAAAACAATAGATTAGACAATATTCGATGGAAGGCGTCACTTTGAGTCAAAAACAAAAGGCAGAAATATTCAATGTCGCAAAACAAATAATTTCTGATCGTTTAAAAGTTATGGAAGTGATCCAAAAGCCTGGAAAATGGGTGCCAACATGTATTGAGTGACAAGTATTGAATGGATAACCGAAAAATCACTATAAAAAATCAGTTTTATTTACATTGAATTGTTCTTGGTAATAATAATAAAGTATTTTTGCACACAAAGCAAAACCAGCGTAGGATACAATCAAAGCATTAGGCTGGGCTGCATGCTACCACAATCACTTCCGACTACTATTTGTTTTCACCGATTGAATACTTAATGGCTGAGCAGTACTTTGATTCATACGAGGAAAATCGAAAATTGGGTGACTAATTGCTTTGCTTCTAAAGAGGAACAGTTTTTTTTTTTTGTTGAATCCACACTCAGGCAGTTGAAAAATGGAAGACATATGGATCCAGCAAAGATCAATACTTTCTGTTATAATTTTCCTATTAAAAATTTTGCATTTTATTTTCACAAAAACACTCATTTTATACCGATACATGATACACTGAATACATGTCCACAGAGAATGATTTTGTATACAACTACAAAGGGTAACCCTATCATTCTAGAACTTGTTACCAGATTAGCTCGTAACAAAACAATAAAAAAACAAAATTCAATTATAATACAATGTTGTTCTTGTGAATTTTTTATAGCCAAGAAATTTAGGCTTTAAACTACAATTATATCATGAATTATAAAACGAAGTAAGAAAAATGTTTGTATTGTTTTATTATTATTTTAATTTATTTCCTGAATTTTTATTTTTAATTTAATTTTTTTTTCTTTTCATGTAAAAATTTTCCCACGATTCTTTTGTTGAACAAAACCGTATGCAACTTCTCAAAATTTCATTTTTTTTTGTTTTTTTTTCTTTTAATATTTATATGTTCCATATGTACGTACATACATACGTGTGTATGTATAAAAACTGTCCGAGAAAAAAAAGGCCATAAATCTGATGGTCTTCCGTATGATAAACTTTTCATAGTACATACTTACGATTTTCACTTGATGATATTAAGCAGTCGCCAAAAACAAAACAAAACAAAAAAAAAAAATGCAAAAACAAAGCCAACGTAATTATTTATTCTGCTTTTGATTACTTTTTTTCCTTTTTTTATTTTTGTTTGGTTGGTTTGCATACGTAAATCACCGAAATAAATAAAAATTTCTCAAGTTTTTCATTTAAAAAGCCGTTATGGGTTCCAATCACTTGTAGAAGCAAAAAAAAAAAAAATTTTCCCTTTTTTTTCTTTTTTTTTTTTTTTCGGGTGTAACAAGAAGACAAAGTATTCCAACGACAACAAGAAATTTTAAACACGAACAAAATTTAATTGCAAGGAAAGTGTAATGACCACTTGATTCTTTTTTTTTTTTTTGTATGCTTTTTGTTAAACAAAAATATGCAGAAATATGCAATAAAAAAATAAAAATATATGCAATAAATTTTAATTACAAACACTTACATAAAAAAACACACACACACACACAGAACGCAGTATACGGTTGACCACTCTAAAATTTATTTTCTTCTTGTCGTTAATTTTTAATTTGAATTTTTCTAATTGAAAAAAAAAAATTCTTTTAAATAATGCTTAAAAGCTTTTTATCTCTTTTATGAATTAATAACCGTTAAATGATGCTCGTTAAAATGGATTTTTTTTTCTTATTATTATTTTTTATTTAATTTTTATGTTTGCAATTTTAGCCAAACAATATTTTTTTTATTTTTTATTTTCTATCTTTTTGTTGTTTTAACCACTAAGATTTCTTATATTTATTTCCACTATTATTTAATAAAATACATTACAAAATTTAAAATAAAAAATCATTAAAAAATCTTCTCGTTTTTCAATAATAAACAAATAAAAAATCTTCTTTTGGCATAAAAAAAAAATTAACACAAAAACAAAAAACAATTTTTCGCGTACATCCACTCGCACGCAACGTTTTTGAAGAACTGAAAAGTTGTCAATCGCTGTGGAGCATATGAAACTGAAAGTTTTATATATGATCCATCCATCCATCCATCCATCCATGCAGTTGTTACATGTTGCGATCGTGCTACAACGATCTTTAAGCACAACATCAACAACTAAGTGGTTCGTTACAAACAAGTTCGTTAGAATAAACTTTTAAATACAATGCAGATTTCAAAAGAATCAAAAGATATCGCATTTATTTCACTGAGGTCCTCCTTATTTGATCAATCTCTGTTATTAAATCTCATCATCCACCTCTTAGGCATAACCAATGAACATTTCTCAAAAGTCGTTTAACTTTTTAGTTTAAAACTAATGGTGATTACTTCGCATTAAAAATTCACATTATCTGTTCGGACAGCTCCCGTAGAACACCGCTTCCTAGGAAACCATAAGCAAAATCTCCTAATACTGTTATTAACACATCCAATTAATAAATCCAAATGAAGTCACCGTAGGCCAGTAGGTTGTGTGCTGGCTTATTAGATATGAGGTTTTGGTTTAAACCACAGGTCCGACATCTCCAACTCAACGAAATATAAAAAAATATTTCAGCGGCGACTTCCTCTCAGCAGATTTCTGGCAAAAACTCTGGGAGTAAATAGAAAATTGTCATGAAAAATTGTCTCAAAAAGCATACAATACAATATTAACTATTTTATCTCCCCTTTTAGGAGATTTTTGTTAAAGGCACTCGATGAAGTGTGCTCCGATACGTTGTTCTATCCCCTTAGTGGTACAAATGTTTGTCATTTCATTTTTCGGCACCCACATCAAAAACTTTTTTTTTTCTAAGTAGTCAAGCTGTTGCGCATAGTAACACCACAGTAAAGCTTTGGTTATTAAGTGTGTCACCTGCTAAGGTCCTCCTTAAGGACCAATTGGCTGATCGAGAGCATTTTTATTTTTTCTCCTATGTGTAGGAGGCTATCCGTCGCTTTCAATATTATTGTTAATGATCCTTTGACCTCACTATTCCTGCTTATACTTCGTTAAAATTTTTAATCATTTCTTGTACCAACTTTGTCAGTCAGCACGTGGTCAAAAGTCAACAAAAAATGTTTAGTTCCCTTGCTAAAGTGTTCGTGATTTTTACTCGTTTAAACTTGTAGGAACTCTGACGCACTAGATCCTCCTTGTAAATTGTAAATTGTTCTCGTAAAGAATTGATTCTTTTATGGTTCTGGTTTTGCCCCAAAATAAACTTCCGCAGAACTTTGCATTTGTTTTGTTATGCTTGGAGGAGGCCATTCCACTTTGGCTCGCATTGTATGTTTCACTTTTTTTCTTGTCTTTGGTATTTTTGGTGAATCAAACCAAATGGTTGTCTTCAAACATGTTTGATGTTGTGTTTATATGATTTTTATTGGCACTCTTTTTTGATTTTTGTTTTTGGTTTTTTTTTTGTTTGTTTATTTTTTGTTGTTGTTGCTTATCATATACTAGCAAAGGTAAGCGGGGTTTTATTTATTATTTAATAAACAATTCTTTGTTTAATTGCTGTTGTTGTTGTTGTTGTTTTTGTGTGTTTTATGTGGTTGATTGCAAACTTAAGTTTACAGTTTGAAATTTTTTAACGATTAGCTAGCTGGTATACATAGATGTGTTGAGGTTGTGGCTTAAAAAGTTAACAAAAAACAAAGCAAAAAACAAAGCTGAATCAATGCTCTTTAAGCCAGGGTTAAGAATTTATAAGATTATGGTTTATAAAGACATAAAGAAAGATGGTGTTATTTGAAATATAATTTGGCTTATATTATGGATATGCATAATACTGTTGCGATCAGTTGTTGTAAGAATTTATAAAAAAAAAAATTTTTGAATAACAGGAGATCCAACCGTAATTAGATACGTAGCTTGTCCCGCTGTGATACCATGAACGCAACTAAAAATGTTGCTAGAAATCATATCCCAAATATTTATCTTTACGCTCCTTATTATAGAAGGATAATGTATAATTTCCTCTGTAATAATTTACCTTGTCTCTGAGTGGTAGATTGCTTTAGAAGGAGACTGTCCAGTTTCCAGGTTTTCCTGAGCAAGGCATCTACTTTGCATATGATTTATTGAAAGACACATGCTTTTAGAACCATTATTACACCGACTAGTAATGTTAAGTGCCACGTATTCCATTAAATTTTCAGTTTCGTCTTTCTCTTATGCTACTTTATAGGTTATACAGATTAGCAGGTCCTACTGATTCGTTTTAAGTTTATTAATCAGATAAGCATTTGGAGTCTCCGTATTTAACAAAGCCGTCGTAGTCTAGTAGGTAGGTAGTGTGTTAGCTTATTAAACGTGAGGCCACGTTTCAAACTCCAGTTCAAACATCTCAAACTAAACGAAATATGAAAAAATATTCCCTAGGCGACTTCCTCTCAGCAGATTTCTGGCAAACCAGCAAAAGTTTCTCAAAAATTCTGTCGTTCGAAGTCGACTATAGTGACTGATCTGATTCTAACCCCACTTTATTCTGTGACCCTGGGCAGATAATCGAAATTTTTTCAATGCATCCTATACCAGGAAGTAAAATTGCTGGCAACCTCTGCCACGTTAACCTCGTAGAATTTCATTTAATTCCTCGAATCCGTTTCTCGTATTCTACAATTCATATTGAAACAATTTTTCCGCCATACACAGTTTAACAAAAGCATTCGCGTAATTTACCCATAAGCAGCGTAGTACCCCGAAGTAAGAATATTTGCAATTAATGCAACGGCACAGCTTCCTTATGGAATACGAATGTTTTCTAGTCTTTCTTTTAGAATTTTTGCGTTTTTATTTTCCTTCACTTTTAAGGTGCAACCAAGCAAAAATGAAAAGAAGATGACACATGAATGTCCATATTTGCTTAAAACAGCAGATACAAATGGCTGTTGCTGCACGAATACAAATAATAGAATTTGAGTGACAGTACAGTGGGCAACATGAAATGTGAAACGAGAATACATTTTTATAAGAAAAGTTTTTCATTGAATTTTAATTTTTCTTTCAAATTACGGAAAATAATGGCCTCAAATCTAAAAAACGGGGAATGATGTACATATGTCTGCCTAGAATCTGCCTTAATCTAGGATGAGGCAATTAAAATTAAGGTGCCAGTGTAAAATCAAGTTTGTAATAAAAAAATCTTTGCCTACCGCATTTCATTTAAAACACGATCACAATTCGTAATGCTGCGGTAGGTGTTAAGCTTCTAAAATTTCTGAGAGTTGACGGAAAACCAATGATCTGCGTGCCAATTTCTCTTATCCTGACTTATCTCCAAACTTCAATGTAATAGCCGTCTTGAATAAGACTCTTCCACATTCAACAACTTTGCAGCAATACTGTTTCGTTTTGGGTTCCGAGTGCTGTGCTCGATCTAGTGAATGATAATAAGACGGGAATAAGAATACTTCGACCTAGTCATGTTGGGATTTAATGCTCCAATCTTATTCTAACTTTTGAACGATTTTGGCAACCGTAGCGATAGTCTAGATCTCGGGTTGGGAAACAGTGGATTTGCTAGGGATTATAAGACATGCTGAGAGCAGGAGTTCATTAGAGCTAAAGCTTAAACACTTATCTGCAACCATTTTCGAGCCATCGGTATAGCTTGAGTTTAATGTTGTATCAGAGAACCAAGTTAACGTTGCAATCTTTTCTAAAGCTAACTAAAAATTAGTATGGATACCCTATAATCTGTTAGTTTCACTAAGTTATACCTGCTTACATCACGTAGGATAGTGAATTGATGAATACTATGATCATGCCTTAGTCCAGCAGACTTTTTGAGCCTTAGCTTAACCTCCAGATTTTCATGAGAATTTGAACTCACAGTGTCGGCAACGAAAAAATTCAGTCTCAGAGTTTTATTAAAAATCGAGAGAAGTTACGAAGTGTGAACTGCTCTTCCTCAAACAACGGCGCCGTCTTATTACTCTTGGCTATATCTAGAGTACAATGTAAGGTTTAAGGCCCCCATCTTTCTTCTAGAATAATACATGGCACATATTTAGTGATTTCCATACTCGACTGTCGCTTAACGCTGACAGAGAAAGCTTACAATTTGGCTTCGAATTTAGAATTACGTTAAGACATTTGATCTTCTTCGAATGCGTATATACACACACAATTGGTCATTATAATCCTTCAGTCAGGATAACGACCTAGTTTCTCGCACAACCTATGTTGTGTGTGAATTTCATACATGAGTGGCGGGAACTACGTACGGTCGACTCGGAACGATAGATTTTCGGAAACTTTTCATGGCAATTTTATTTACTAAGAGTTATTGCCAGAAACCTTCTGAGAGGAAGCTTTCAACCCGCTGCCGTACCCTAGCGACAATTGTTCTCCTCATCTGCTATTATATTCAGAATTTAGCAGAGATACACTGGACGATTCAATCTGTCCCATATAGCAGCTATTTATTTCGACTATCTTAGTGAATACGACTTATCATAGCGGTATTGTGCTCTTTTATTTAAAGACATCAGCACCCTAATCTCAATATCAAACATATTTTTATAAAGAGATAGGTGAGTTACATAGCTAAGCTGCATCTATGTTTTCTCAATCTATAAAATGACTTAAATTCAGAGAGCGTCAAGGCCTCCTTGCTCTTTGTTATGATGAAAATCTTCTGAACTTTGTATTGCATTTTTCAATTTTTTTTTTTTTTTTTTGCATTAAAAGCATGGTCATTACTTTTGTCTCTCACTATATATTATATTGCATTTCCAAGTGCTATGAAACATTAACATCAAAAGCGGTATTTTGTTTAGAACAGAATCGAACATCGTCAAGAACATGATGGAAGCAGTCACTTTAATAAGTGTAGGAACACTTTGTTTGCCGTACGCTTTTCACTATTTCGCTACTGAAATGAATTTTTTTTTCTTATTCATCTTCAATGACAGACTGGACTGGGTGAGATGGCTTCATAATGTAAGACAAGAACGAAACAGACTACTTGACAAAAACTGTCAATTCATGGCAAAACTTGTGGCAATAACAAAAACAAAACGAAGAAGTAGGAAAATAAAAACGAAGTTCAAGTTTAAAATACCGCTGAAGACAATCGCAAGCCAGCGATTTAGTCAGATCCCGGGCAGACAACAGAAAGATGGATTATTTACTCAATGTTCGTTTGGGTAACCAGGAAAGAAACAGAGAAGAAAAAAAAAGAAAACGCAGTAACAACAAACAGAATAATGAATAGCAAATCAACAAATATTTGTGCAACATGTGGAAGCTGATTTCTTTCTTAACTTCATAGTTTAATGCCTCCTCGCTACTCTTTTGCTTACCCTTTGAAAAGAATTCACTGACAATGAAAGAAAAACGTCACATGTTAAGGCAACAACAGTTTACTTAAGCACTTCCCAGTTATTCTGTCACTCACACACTCGCTCATTCACTCACTCGTATACAAGCTAAGTGAAGAACAGCAGCTTGCAGCAGTAGTTCTCAAAACTATGGTTTTAAACTAGTTTTTACCATATTTGTTATCATTATTATTTGCTGTTGCTGTTGTTGTTGCACTTGTAGGTAGAAGAATAAAATGTAGCTGTTGATCTATGTATAGTATAGGGTGGGCCATTTAAAAGTTTAAATTTAAAAAAGCAATTTGAACAAGAACGATTTGAAATTCTGCAAAAGTTTTAATTTTTTGTTGTGAAGTACAATTGTTGCCGTTAGAAATGGAATCTTATTTCATTCATATGGCTGTCGCAGCTGGTCAAACAGTACCTCTTTCAATCGGACCAATTTTCGTGCACTTTTTCTACTGTATGGAGTCGTATGTCGGCAATGGCATCACGAATATTGGCCTTCAAGTACTCAGCTGACTCTGGTTTGTCGGCATAACATTTTTTCTTTAACGGCGCCCCACAGAAAATAGTTCAACGGTGTCAAAAAGCAGGTTTTTTGTGACCAATTGACATTACCATTTCGTTTAATTAAACGGCCATCAAACGTTTGACGCAATAATTCGATTGTGGCATAAGAATTGTGACTTCCTTGTGAAGTCAAACATCGTTCACACAATACCATGAAGAGCGGTTACAAAAAAAATCGGTTATCATGATGCGATGGGTGACTCCATTGACCGTAATGGTTGCGCAGTCCTTAATTTCAGAGAAATACGGGCCAATGATGCCTTCGCGCTCCACCCATACCAATAGTCACTCGTAATTGTTGCATTGACTTCTGCAAGACCACGTGTGGGTTTTCTGAGCTTCAAATACGGAAATTTTGACGGAAATATTGATCATGTGGCCTCGACTCTTTAACCAATTGAACTTTATAAGACATCATACCGAGATCTTTTCACAAAATTCAACCTAAACTGGTGCGTGAAATGTTCAATTCTTGAGAACGATAACGAGTTGATGTTGATGGATTCTCTCACGCACACTCTCAGACACAGCTACTATTTTTTAAGGTGTAAGCACTGCAGTGTATGAGCACGTACAATGAAACCAGTTTCACGAGTTTTAGCAGTAAACTTGAGAATAATGGGCACTGTTGGTTTAAAATTTTATACGACATTTTCATACAATTTCCAACCAATTGTCTTTGTTTTGGAAATAAATTTCCAATAAATCCCAATGTTGCTCAGGCATAAATCTATGCCTGTACGTTCAGTGGATACTGAATTTTGTGACAGACTATAGCGATGGTTCAAATTTAAACCGATAAATGGTCCACCCGATACCATTGCATCTATCCATGATGCAACTACACAATGAACGAATTGTGTAACTTTTTTCGTTTCACTCCACGCTCTTATCACAGCTTTAAGGCGTTGTAAATAGGCAAGTGATTCTTGTTGATTTTTTTTGTTTTTTTTTTTTTTTGTATTATTTTTTCATTTAAAAAACCCCAATGCATTTATGGTGAGAAAATTATTTGTAAAATGTGGATCATTACCATTTCAAGTAAGAAATCGTCACCAGCTTTACTGTCATCATCTACAAAATACTGTTTTTGTGTATGCGGCTAATGCTGCTGATGCTGCTGCTGCTGCTGCTGCTATATCTTGGCCACTAAATAAAGACAAAGAATGTGATTTTTCTGTAACCAGTTGCTGCCAGCAAATCTCCAGGGGGAATATAAAGGGCATACCGCTGTGTAGCTAGGCTTTTGGGATATTAAACACAAAAATTGTGGTTTCTATAGAAAAAAAAAACTCATGGAAAAATTATTTTGTTTTCTTTTTTCTCTGCTCTTCTTTAAATAGTTTAGCAGTCTTCTCTATGTTTGAGACATTAAGGCATTATATGCTGGTTGTAAACTTCTAAGCCAGCAAATAAAATCAAACATTAGCTTGCCAATGAGAGAGCTATTCTTCAATGCAATCAAAATTCGAGTCTAACTTTCCAAGAAATCATAAACGTTTGAGTTATTTTGTAAAGAATTCCGAAAAATTTTCATTAAATCCATAGGCAACGTGATTTGATTAATTAAGAAACAATAAGGAAAACAAAAATTAGAAAAAAAATTAAGTCTTTAATTAAAACACAATATAAATTTAATATTTTATGATCGTTTTTTTTTTTCTATCTCTCTTTTCAGAAACAAGATGAAATTGTGAGAATTGGTAAGTCGACAACACTTGATAATTTTTAAACCATAAGTATTCTATTTTATAAACCGTATTTAAACCATCAACCATCAAACTATATACATACGAAGAAATTTGAAATATTTACTCTTAATTTTGATCACGATATCTGCACTAAAACAAAATATTACCATCACCTATGTAAAGGGTGATTTTTTTAATCCTTTCGGTCTTAAAGATTTAAAAGAAAATGAAAATGCCTGTCATTTATTATTATTTCATCGAAATGTTGTAGCTGCCGTAGTCTAGGTAGGTAGTGTGTTAGCTTGTTAGACGTGAGGCCGCGGTTCAAACCCCAGGTCAGACATCTCCAACAAAACGAAAGATGAAAAAATATTTCTTCGTCCACATCTTCTCAGTAGGTTTCCGGCCATAACTCTGCGAGTAAAATAAAATTGCCAGGAAAATTTTCTCAAAAAAATCTGTTCTTCGAAATCGGTTCTAAACTTAGCTGACTCGCCTAAAAATACTCAGAGACAACGTATCTTTCTTCATATTTTAGAATTCAATATTTTAGAATTTCGTGTGGAACTATTTCTTTTTATATGTTTGATTCCAAAACAGGATTGCATTGACGGAAAAGTTTGGCATCGTATGATTATAGGTTTCTAGAACCACTTCTCTCTTTAAAACGCTAGCATGCTAGTGGGTTTTTATTAGAGTGTTATAAAGCAAGTATCGCCGTAGTCTTCTTGGTAGTGTGTTGGCTTATTAGGCGGGCGTGAGATCTCAGTTTAAACCCCAGGTCGAAATACTAAAAAATATTTTTTAGGCCCCTTCCTCTTAGCAGATTTCTAGCATAAACTCCGAAAGAAATCTGTGTAGCATAAACCCGTCGTTCGTAGTCAACTCTATACTGTAGGTCTCGCCACTGACGTATAAAATTAACACACATAACATAAGTGGTGGGAGATGCTACGTAGTAATCCTGTTTTAAGGGTTGTAATAACTAATTATGCAATGCTTACCATCATCTTGTTCCTGGTCCACGCAACAAAGTCGGATGTGGAATGTTTTCTGAACAACTGGACATTAGAACGTCCCTTTGCATTACCAAATTTTTGTTGTACCTTTCAGGCTGAAATAATGGCTATTAAAATAGGCGCCTAAAGAATTCAGTATCAAAGTATATCGTATGCTGATATACGCATATTCATTCTAGTAGGTAGTGTGTTGGCGTATTAGACGTGAGTCCTCGGTTCAAACCGCAGGTCAGACATCGGCAAAAACACTAAGAGGAAATATATTTGCCTTGAGAAATTTCTCAAAAATTTGTCGTTCGAAGTCGACTTCAAACTGTATGTCCCGCCACTCATGTATCAAAATTAACACACACAACATAAGTGCTTTGAAAGATTAGGTCGTAAACCTGACTGAAGGGTTGCAATGACCATTGAGGCTTTAGGGAATGTGTATAGCACTTCTAAAATTGTCCAAGAATGCCGGATGTCTCAGCAAGAGATAGAGAGTCTTTTGACGGGTACCCTCATTTAGGTTCCCGTCCCCAGTGACCTCAAAGGTAGAAACGAGTTTGAAACACATGTTAAGGCTGTCACTACAGAAAATTCAAATAAATGCCGACTTTGGTGTTCGTCTGCAAGTGGTCTCACAAAAACTCCATTCATTGGCAAAGATAACATGGGACTTCTAGATACCAGATAATTCTAGAGACTCCAGATTAATCTAGCCCGATATGAATATGTGTGTAGAACAGTATTTGCATTAAACCCATCAAGATTCCATGTGAGAAATCTTATAACAGAGATAAGGCCCTTAGCCTCTGGTTATTCAAGCCAGAAGACTGGGAGTATCTCAGAATGCCTTCTGCAGAAACTGCAAAGATGAGGTGTAAGAGGTGGCGGCTCTTGGGAATCTAAGACGAAAAATTCTTGATCTCTAGAGTTTATTGACAAAACATGTCTAGCCAAAGGCGAATTGAGTTTTACACCTTCAGAAGACTCTCGAAATGGTTGAGAGATGCCAACCAGAAGCTGTACTTAAATGGCGGAATAGGTACAACGAAACGCTATAGAACGCCAAGCAAGCTATGCTCATTAACGCATCTAAATAAAAAAATGAAAGAGAAATACATTCTTAGTGACTCATATAAACTGTCATTTTGGAAAAATTTCTTTTAATATCCATTGCCTATCATTTTTGGAATTTTTCTTGAATTTTTTTTTTCGATATATTTTCTGTGAGTTTCTAGTATGTCCAAACAAATCGATTATTTTTGTTGTTTCTAAATGTAAACAGAAAATATTTTATTTGTTTAGCGCTCAAATAAAACAAATTTAATGCATTTATTTATCGCTATATATTACCCACCCCCCCCCCCCACAAAATAAAAAATAAAATAAATTGTCGATAACAAAAAAAAAAAAAAGGAAAAAAATTAAATGAAAACAAAATTTAAAATAAACTTTTACAAACAAAATTCTAAAAGAAGAGAATATAAGTCCAGTTAATTGGCCAACAAATCATTGCGAAGTACTTTTGACCATGAATGAAATATCGTTTAGGGCAGTTTAGAAAGAACAATAAAAACCACAGGTATTTTAAGCATTTGGGCTCACAAGAATCACACACACTGGTTAATTGTATCGAAGACGATTATTTATTTAAATGTTTAGAATAAAAACAACAAAAGAAGAAAAACAAAACAAAACAAAATATAATTAAGACACCGCCTATTAAAATTTAGTAGAGTATTGTACGTACTCTTCATGCTTTATTATGTTCTGAAATCTATTGCCCCATAGAAGTTCATAAAATGTTGCTTTTGGTTAAAAGGCTTGTCTGAGCATTCGAAGTGTAGTTCATTGATTCACATAAGCACGTGCTGTCCAACGATTTTGGTAAATTTTGGACTTTATTCATATTGTTTCATATACAGTTATGGCCAACCTCTAAATTAGGGCACTTATATTTTCTTTGTGTACCTAAACAAGCCTCCAACACATGGATAAACCTATAGTATGAGAATCTTAATTGGTATTATGTTGCCCAATGCCTAAACTGGTTAATTCACTATAAATTCAGCCACCAAGCAGTGAGAGCTCAAGTAAAGTAATACTTTCTGAGGTAGTCCTTAAGATGCAAAGCAAGTTTGCCCAGTATGGAAGCCTGTATTCATAAGATTATAAATTTTTCTAAATTTCACCGTACCAAGAAATCAATTTTGTTTTTAAGACCAACACTCAGGAGATGAACTCCTGCTCATGCAGTTTATTGTGTCCGAATAACAGAGAAGTTATAGGAGAAAGAAAAGGGCTGGTTGTGTGCGACAACCAGTGTAAAGGTTAGGTTAGGTCGGCGTGATAGCTTTTGATATCAATAAGTTCTCTTGAGCACGCATAGCGGCCCGTTATGACGCCACAGGTAAACGCAGTCTCTGTACTGACCAAGTTCTACCAAAGCCAGAGAAGAGGAAGAAGTTGGACAGCGCAAGGGCTGCAATAGGCTAGTGTAAAACCTTCTTTACTTTTTTTCTCCAGAATTACTTTGAAAGAATTCTCACATTTTTTTCTCTTGCGTGGGCCAACATGTAAGCTTGACAGTACAGTGCGTACACCAGAAAATATCGAAACTGTAACCGAAAGTGTGCGTGAAAATCCATCAACATCAGCTCGTCAACATTCTCTAGAATTGAACATTTCATGCACCAGTTTACGTTGAATTTTGCAAAAAGTCCTCGCTATGATGCCTTACCAAATTCAACTGCTTCAAGAGTTGAAGCCGCATGACGATCCGTTTCGTTTTCACCACGATGATTGTCTGCGGATGAAGCTTATTTTCATCTTGGTGGTTACGTTAATAAGCAAAATTGCTGTATTTGGGGTTCAGAAAACCGACACATAGTCTTAAATAAGCAATGCATCCATTTCGAGTGACTGTTTGGTGTGGTATGTGGAGCGGAGGCATCATTAGCCCATATATCTTGGACGGCTAAAGCAGTACGGTTAATGGAGACACCTGTGCACCGCGTAACTTGCCACACATCTCATGCAACAATCGATTTATTGCATCAAATGTTTGATGGCCGTTTAATAAACCGAAATGGTGATTTCAATTGGCCACCGTTGGACTATTTTCTGTGGGCGCTCCGTTAAAGAAAAGTGTTATGCCCAGCGACATTTGAGCATTTGAAGGCCAACCATTCATAATGCCATTGGTGAGATACAAAAAAAGTGCACGAAACTTGGTCGAATCGAATGAGGTAGTGTGAGGCCAGCCGCGGCAGCCATTTGAAGGTTTTTAAATTTTTTTTTTTAAATTTAAACTTTTAAATGGCTCACCCTTTTATGCTACAATCAGACAATTATATAACACCACGATTTCTGGAGGGAATCGAAACCACGGCCTCGGCACTTGGAGTTTGGCACACTACCCAACTAGACAATAGTGGTACCCAATGCTTAAAATATTTCAAAAAGAAAACATTCACAAGAGCTCCATAAACAAACAGGGCTGATTAGTTTGCCACATCTGCTGTGTAAAGCAAAATGTTGGGAAAATATTGACTACTTATTTAATATAATGTCCTTTTAGCCTTTACTATCCATATTAAGTATCCTTTCTATATAAAGAGTCGTCTAGCTTTCTGAAATAGCCGACCGCCATACACGGGACCTGCAGTTTAAAGACGATTCCGAAAGATAGATTTTTTTGAGAAGCTTTTTCATGGCAATTTTATTTATTCTCTGAAAGTTTTTGTCAAAAATTTGCTGAGAGGAAGTCGCCGAGGAAATATTTTTTCATCGGTAATATTTGATATGGGGTTTGAGCCGCGTTCTGAATAAAACAAAAAATATGAGATTTTTTTTTTTCTCAAATCATCTCCTGTCTCTACCGGTTGACTAGGCCTTCTATAATCAACTGGATTTTGTTAAAGCATCGAAGCAGAAGTAAGAGCGAAACGTACAATGAAGCAAACAATACGTAGCAAATTCAATATTTTTTTCCATGGAATTGAAAACATGAAAAAAAATCATCGAAATAAATGGCAAAATTTTTTATTAAGATTCTCAGAGAGTTCATGATTATTAATTCGAGAAATTGTTAAAAAAAAAACGTTCTTCCAAGACTATATACACATAGTAAGACTTCTACATACGTACGTTTATTGCTTTAATTTCATAATCTCTCTACTAATTGAAATGCATTTTAAAACCATCATTTGAAAAAAAACCTAGTCTGACGCCCCAAGAAAAGTAAGATTTTTTCTTCCTTTCAACACTAAACAGCCTAACCATTAAAATGTTATCTTCGTATCATTGCGAGTATCTTTACTTATCTCTAAAAAGAAAGAGACGAAAAAAAACAATTTCAAGAATTATGCAGTCATTATGAGAAGATATTGTTTTGAAATGCATCGCCATAGCCCGTTCACAACGTCTCTCTAGTTGTTGCAGTGCTAATCCACCCATTATTTGTTATGGAAACCTATTGTTTTATCTCTTGTTATACATTATTTTTGTTTTTTTTTTAATAATATTTTTATTGTTGATTTTATTTTATGGTATTTAACCGGCATTTTTTTTCCCGTTATTACAAATATATTGTTGCTGTTTTGTGTTGTTGTTGTTTTTATTCTATTGTATAATTATCGTGTTATAATTTCCATTTAAATCTCCAGCTGATAACAACGTCACCTCATTAACTACAGATTACGTGGGTTTGTTTTGGTTTCTTTCTTTCTTTTTTTTTTGTCCCCTTCATTCATGTTATATATACTGCTAGAGGATTTTCTATTGTTTCTTAATTTTTGGCTTAAATTTCGGTTAAAAAATCAAATCAAATTTCATAAAAAAAAATGTCATAATCTTGTACCTGACAATTACTATGACAGTTTTCTATGATTCTTGTTTGTTTTTTTTTTTTTTTTTTTTTTTTTGTTCATTGTAATCAAGATTCTGTAATTAAGAGAGAGAAACGCAGATAAAAATTAATCTGATTAATAAAAATACCGTTTACATGTACTCTGATAAGAGAATATTTGTACAGAGTATATCGTTGTCTCATGTAAAAGGCCCAACTCACACTTTTTTCGAAAATTGATTTTTTTTTTTGTGATTTCACACAAAATTCGTGTTAAATGCATTGGAATCCCAAAAAAAAAAATCAATTTCGAAAAATGTGTGAGTTAGGGCCTTTCTACATAAGGCCGACGATATGTATTTATGTGGCATCAAGATCTAGAAATTGAATATTAAATCTTGATTTTTTTTTCTCCTCTCTGTATTATTGGTTATGGAACAAAAATCCAATCGTAGAATTTCAAGAGGTGCTTGTAAGGAAACTAACTTACCAAATATACATTTGAATTGGAGTTTAAGTCCCAGGAAAACGTTTTGCATATTGACCTCACTTGTAAAACCCATAGCCTAGCTAACAATAAACTACTGTGCAATGGCTTAACATGTCCAACCGTTTGGTTGATTTTAGATTTCCTAAAGTTTTCGATCATTAACGTAAAACGAAACTTTATCAAGTGCTCTGATATTCCAAGATATTACAGAACAGAAAAGTAGAAACCTATTCTGTATTGCGTAGTACTTCCTATGAAGTTCTTTCTTTGGTACGCTTTCGAGGCTTCCTGGTAACTATTAAATGCCATGAGGACTGGAGAAGCAGTTCAAATGTGGTAGGGCTTAAATGGTTTTCGATCTGGCCATTTTCCCGATGGAAATTCATGCCATTTGGAATGTATGTGGAGAGAAATAGGCATTCCTGCAAATATATGCCCTAATTTAGCTCTTCTTGAGCTTAAGTTTTTTTGTAGAGGTACAAGAAGCCACAGAAACCAAATATGTATCGGATGGGCCATCCATCTGTTAAATCATTCTATTCTCTAGTCATAATATTCAGTATTTAATCTCCACTAAACGTAATAAATCGATTTATGCCTGAGCAACATTGGAATTTATTTGAAATTTGTTTTCAAAACAAAAATAATTGGTCGAAATTGCGCAAAGATGTTGTACAGAAAAGGACCTACAGTGCTCGATATAAACAAGTAATGAGGAAGGTCAATAAAATTAACAGCTTAATGGCATAAATGTATCCCGATCAGAGCCGAACTAAACGAATCTCGTGTTAACTGCTATTACAAAGTTTTGCTGACTTAAGTCTTATAATGGCATACTTTAAGGATCATAGCCGTATGTGGTACCAAACGATATTTAGTACGTTGAAACCAAACTTTGATTTTCTGAAGGGACGCTGAGAGTTCATAGCACATGCTTTATGATTAATACTCATTGACGGGACTTTGCATGATTTATGCGGAAGAAAGCCTCGGAATTAATTAAAGGCCTTGGTCCCAGTGCTTCCCAGTCACAAATAATAAGAATAATAATATCGCCAGGGTATGTGACACAAATTTTTTCCAAGAGGAGTATTTTCAATACGTTTTCAGTTTTATGTCATACTGCTGTCAACATCTGCTTCAAAGACCTATTCATTGTGTTTACATTGTTTACATTACCAAATCAATTTAATTGATTGAATCCAATTTCATAAAATATCTTAATTATACGGGTAATCCTATTGAAAATTGTTTCGTTAGAATTCTTTAATTTGTTTCCAAAAAAAGCAAAAAAAAAAAAAAGAGAGAAGAAAGAAACATCATGTTGACAAGTAGTCCATCAGTTCAATTTAATTGTCACATAAAATCGTTTCAAACAATAAAAAAAAAAAAACAGAGAGAAAACCGTCATTAATTTTCATTGTTCAAGAAAAATTCAATTTTTAAAACCCTCATTTACAGTGGGCGTTACATTGATAACAACGCTAAAAAAATTAATATTCATTAGAAAACAAAAACAAAAAAAAAAATGAAACTAAAATTCAATAGAAACGGGTTTCCAACTCTGCTCTATCAGCCTCTGTTTCATGATGTTTTACGAGGTGCTGATTGAGTTTTTTTTAGAAAAACTAGAGGAGGGGGCATTTGTTTAATGTAAAAACAATAAAATTTTTAATTAAAAAACAAAGGAAAACATTAAAAAACAAATGTTTAAACGTTTTAACGAAAAAAAAAAAATGAAAAATAAAACAAAAAAGTTTTTGAAAAACAAATAAAAAAATTTTTAATGTTTTCATTGGTTTCTGTCTTCCTATAATTATTTGTAATTAATTTTTGTCTGTCCATCATTTGTTAGTCTAGCTCAGTTGTCACTGTTTAATTGCAAATCCTCCCCAAATTAGGCGATTCTTCAATGTTAGATTGAAATTTCGAATTTTTTTTTTTGTTTTTTGCCATTTTTGTGAAGAAGAAATTCCAGAAAATCGTGTACTCGTATAATATACTGTGTTGTATTGCATTATTTTGTTTTTAAAAATAAAAAAAATTTCATTTCCGTCAGACAATGACAATGACTTTGACATGATTTCTGTTATTGTTTTTGTACGTTTTAGTTAAAAAAAATTTTAAAATAAATCTTCTAAATTTTGCACGATTCAATATGAAGAAAAATTGCAATTTTATTCAACAAATTAATCATGACTTAACGGACGATCGCACACCAAGCGAACAACAGATTTCATGGAATTTTGAATCACTGTCCAGCAACAGTGTTCACACAATGGAAATTTTCAAAATTAAAAAAAAAATATTAAAAGGAAATGCAATAGACATTTTATATTAAGGGTCCTAAAAAAGAATGAAATTAACTAATAAGGAAGAAAAAATTTGTATTAATTTCCTTTCTAGGTCATTAAAGTTTATCCATAGTGTTCTGCCATTTGGTAAAAATTTTGATGTTAATTTATTATTAAGACTTATTCATGGTAAATCATTTCTTTGAGTAGTAAACATGCAGAATTTCATACATAAAATGGATAATTTAATAGATGTTCTGAATAAATAAACCACTTCCCAACGATCTCAATACAAGTTATCTTCCTACACTGGAGTAATAAGGCTTAAGGCCATTATTACAACTTGCCGTTAAATTTGGCCTTTAGTTAAAGGTAGTCGCCGTAGTCTAGTATGTAGTGTGTTGGCTTATTAGACGAAAGGCCAGGGTTCGCATCCCCGGTCAGACATCAAAAACGAAAATAAAAAAAACATTTCCTCGGCGGCTTCCTCTCAGCAGATTTCTGGCAAAAACTCTGAGAGTAAATAAAATTGCCATGAAAAGTTTCTCAAAAAAAATCTGTCGTTCGGAGTCGATTTTAAACTGTAAGTCCCGCCACTCATGTATAAAATTAACACACACAACATTAGTGGTGTTATAGAAGCTAGGCCGTAATCCTGACTGAAGGGTTATAATGGCCAATTATGTATATGTATGCATGATGCCTCCACACCACAATTGGCACCAAACAGTCACTTTAGCTAAATGGAACTATAGTTACCTTTCACTTAAATTTATTATTACAAAAAAGTTAACGCTTATAAAATAAAGTTAACTTAAACAAGTTTTTTTTAAAGGAGTGGCAACGATTGGCTTCCTTTTTTTTGTTGTATTTACTCCTTTTGTTTATATTACAAGTTGCCATATTGAAAATAATGTATCATATGGCAAGTTCAGGCATAAACTTAACTTTAGCTTAACGCTCACTTTTAGCTTATTGGCCATTTATAATAACGAAAAAAATTTATCTGCCAGTTAAAATCCTCCCTTTAATTAACTGGAAGTTATGATGGCCCTTAAGATAATAGTGTTGCTAACACTTTCTATAAAAATATGTTCTGTTGTTTTGGGTTGTAAAGTGGTAAGGATCTCTGATTTATTCAAAGTATTGGCCGTTGAAGTCGGCATAGTTTAGTGGGTAGTGCGTTAACTTATAAGACGTGAGGCCACAGTTCAAACCAATGCACAGATATCGCAAACAAAATATGAAAAGAATATTTCTTCGGCAACTTCCTCTCAGCAGATTTCAAGCAAAATCTCTGGGAGTAACTAAAAATGTTCATAAAATGTTCTTTAGAAATCTGTCGTTCGGTAGCGCCCCGCCGCGCATGTAAAATTAGCGATTTTTTTTTTTGGAAGAGGAATTCGTTTGATTTTAATTTTCGTATCTTTAAGGCAGTGCTTTATTTAAATAAAGTTTTTGTTTCTTTTTTAATATTAAAATAATAAGTTTTCCTTAAGATACATAGATAACCAACAAACAATAACGAAAATTGTTTGGTTTTTTTTTTTGTTGCCGTTTGTCGTATTCCTTGCAGGTGTTACATAAACCACTGAACCGTTTAAAACGCAAAAAAAATCCATAAAAATTATCATGAAACACGCAACTTTTGCACCCAGAAATGTGGAATACGATTTAAACAAGCATAAATATGACATACAAAGACATAGTCAAACTAAATAAATAAACAAAATTATTACAAATCCTAGTAATAATAATAATAATAATAATACAATAACAACAACAAAAGATAGAATCAAAAACAAAACTGCAACTCCTATGTGTGTGTGGTGAGGTAAATAATCAAAAACTAGACAAATTTGCAAAAAAAAAAAATTTTGTTTGTATTTGAATTTTATGTCCTTATTCAGTTGATAGTTGGTAGGTGGATGTGTGTAAGGTTTGTAACAATGCTGGTGACACCGTTAAACTTACTTTCATACTTACTTAATTTGCCATTAACAACCTGATTATCGGGTTTCGGCCTACTTTAGCACATCCTTGCAGGCATCTCTGACGCTTGCGCGGCTTTGTCAGTTGATCACACCAGTTGAGGGCAGGGCTTCCTCCACTTGGTGCAACGCAAGCAAGGTCGTTTGCTACGGCGACTTCCGCAAATTCTCGCATTAAATGCCTGTCTCACAAGAGCATGGTTATCTTTTCGTATGACGTGGCTGTGCCATTGCAGTCGCCCATTTAGATCGAATTTTTTGTAATAACTTCCTAAAGTGTCAACTTAAAAAATTGTGTTCAAATTTACATTAAGACGTGTACAGTGATATTACGGGTAACTCAATCACACAATCAACACAATCATCAAAATTTTCCGACGAATTCTCGCTTTGGGGTTCCCTATGGGAACCTGCTGGCTCAAAATTGATAATTCGATTGTCGATATCGTCAAAAGAAGGTCGAGCCTCGAACGCAAGTAGAAAGGCGTGGAAAATCTGTCCAAAGCTGGATGTAAAACGCACAGTAGGTTTGCTTAAACTCCAGAGACGGGCTCTCAGTATGGTTGTAGGAATCATTACCGAGCATTGCATTATGGGTACTCATGCGAGGAGCATTAGTCTTAGACACCCTGTTAATGATTTCTGCAGAAGCTGTAGGAACAAGGAGAAGCAAAAGACACTCCTTCACCTGCTGTGTACATGCCTGACACTTTTTCAAGAGAGAAAAAAGTACTTTTGTACATACAATATCGATGATCTGGAGGAATTGTCACGTCAATGGCATTCTAAGTCGCTTCATTAGAATCTCTGAGTGATTCTGAGACTAGGAGAAAACTGTAGAAACACAACGGGTCCTATGTGAGCTAAGTGTGTTCACCCAAATCTCTTAGATGGACCGTCACCTCTGCCTGCCTAACTACATTAAGAGTTAAAAATTCTAATTTACTTGAAATTTATAATTCCCGAAGCCATTCGTCACTGACCTTAACCCTCGTTCAAAGTTTTATAACAGAATACGTCCAGCCAATCCACTTTCATTACCTACTTCATAATTGCCTGCTCTCTAGCAAAAAGTACCATCTCTCATAGAGTATCCCATAGTCGGTCTAAGCCAGTTGTAACTAACTTGATAGTTTTATTATTAATTACAACAACAACAAAAAAAAAACATAAGCGACCCCAAAAACTCCTACAAAATTTATGAAAAATTAATATTTCGCTTGAAAACAAAACAAAACAAAAAAAAAAACTAAAAAGAATAAAACGGTACGTTTTTTGTGTACCCCAAGTATAATACATTAAATGTCAAAATAAGCCATGATACCAATAAAATACAGGCTCGCAAGTTACACGCTTCCACAAAGACAAATAATTTTTAACGATGCGATTTACAATAAATCTGGTGACACTACAATTGTTATGGTTAGGGCAGATAATGTATTTGGTACTTTTGGTACTTTTGGTACTTTTTTTTACTTATAATTACAAATTATAGTTCAGAACTAGAATACCTTTTCATTTTTGAGCTAAAAAGGCAACCTAGAAAAAAGGTCTCTGTCGAAGACCAATCGTCGTTACACAATGGGAAGCTCATAGTTCACATGATCTATTTAATGGTCGCCAAACCTAATGGCTTTTTATTTGACATGGTCTTCTGTTAGCAGCTGTGAATAAAAATTCCTATAAATATTTGAATAGCAAAGACTGGACCCACTATTTACACCGTTGTTGGCGGTATATTTATTAAGGGTCCTGTTATTAAACTTTCTTATAGGCTGCCTAATCACTACAGTGTTTTCGAAGCAGAGATCTTGTCAAGTTTAAAAGCAGCGCAATGCTTATTGAGTAGCGGGATTTTCCCTGACTTGACTTACTCCAGGCTGCTATTTAGTCCCTAACGAAGGTAGTTTCAACGTCCATCCTTGTTCATGAATGCCGAGGATTTCTTGGATATATTTCGGATCATTCAAAGGTAACTCTTATATGGTTTCCGACACACAGTGACATCGTTGAAAATTGCATTACTAACTGCCTGGCCGGTACGAAGCTGGAAATCTCCGACATGTTACAGAGCTTAGGTGTTCCCTTTCTTTCTATTAATTTGGTTATTGCAAGAGGGTACGTGAATTATAGCCAGACTCTGCTGAGCACATAGGAAGAGGACTGACTCACTTCTGTCCTCAAATCCTATGGACATGCATCGCTTAATTGCAAGCTTTACCGGCCCTTGTTCTTTTGGTAAGCATACCGAAAGGCTCGGCATTTCAACTAATGGCTTCTGCAAGAGCTGTCGGTCTAAGCTGAGGAGGAATATGCTGTCTTTCACCGCATGTCCTGAAGAGACGGAGATTTCTGACCTCTCATTATTTGACATCGTTGACCCCGCGCCTTTTAATATAAAGATTGCTGCAATGGCCAGATTTATTTTGAATTCGGTGTGGTATTCCCTAGAGAATAGTTGACTCCTGGGTATTAATAATTATGATATCACAATGGACCTAAATGCTGGCCCAAATGGAACCTCTTTGTTCGAGGGGGTCCGCCAATTAATCTACCCTTAGACCGTTGGTTCTAGATCTAAACTTAAGGTAGAGTTTTTCATTCTAATTTTTTTATCATTAATTAAAATGATCCTATTGTTGCTCCAGAAGATTTTTGTCCGTCCCAGGGACATTACCGACTTACCGTATTTCACTGTTTCAGAAAAGCGCAAAGTGACAAAAAAAAATAGTCATCAGAACTTTAGTGAGAAGGCTTATGAAAGCCAAACCATAATTTGGTCACTTTTATTACCGATCGATCACCTTGCTCATTGGGTTAAGCTCCTATTCAAAATCGTAAGAAGTTTCTTTACTAGCATGCAAGGCAATAGTCACGTCTAGGGATCTTTATAATAAAAGCAAACTACCTCACATTAAAGTAGCATCGGGACAAGATATCTGAATGCTGAGTAGGTTCAGGAATTGCTATGTCATGCCTCTATCAACGCAGCTAGTTTTTGTTCTTTCCTGTACTAACACCAATATTTGAGAGATGTCTTCGGAATTCAAAAATTTGGTTTTATGAGCGGATATTAAAAAGAGACGACGGGGAGAGTTGATCGAGCCAGGTCGACCGAGAGAGAGAGAGAGAGAGAGAGAGAGGGTGATACGCGTAAATTGTTGGTAGATTACTTAATTTTAATTGGTTATGTGAGAAGCTAGGTCGTAATCCTGGCTGAAGGGTTGTAATGAGCAATTATACTAAGTAAATAAAATGAATACTAAGGACTTATTCAAATGCTCCCGAGTATACAGGTGTCATGACGTGCTTTACCAAATGCAACATGCAAAATAATTTTTTGTAAATTTTAGTGTTTTTTCAATATTTTTTTCGTTTTATTTTTGGTTTTCAAAAATTAATATTTTGCGAATACATATCATGATTCTTTGGTTTTCAAAAAACAAAAAAAAATATTTTTTTTTATAAACAATGACCAAAGAAAAGGTTTTTAATTCTTAATGTTTTTAAATACAGAATAGCCGCCGTTGATATTTTTAACCAAAAAATTTTCAAAGAAAAAAATAAAAGAATGCAACAAGAGCTTAAAAATCATCCACCGTGTATATGGTATGGCAAATAAGGTTGGGCTTTTAGGTTTTAAATCAGTTTTTATTGTATTTGCAAAATATTGGCTTTCATTACAATCAATAGAGGTGTTCTTAACTTCATTTTTTTCTTCTTCTTGCAACATTTTTGTGGATACCCATATCAGTGACGCGTTTGGTATCGATGCATATGAATTAAGTTTTTTTCATTATTTTGTTTTTAGCTTACGACACATGCAATGTCAGATTTTTTTTTTTTTTTCAAAATCAAAAAACCACATTAAAAGCCAACCAAAAACTCTGAACACGGTTAAACGCCACTCATAACCCACCCAGCAGATAAAAAACAAGTCAAGTTGCAAAGAAACAACTGAAAACATACAAAGCCATGGGTATTTATTTGTATGTGTGTGTGTTTCATTTCATAACGGGTATCAAGGGTACCAAAAGTATGTTGCCAGTGAGTGCATGAAACAAAATTTGCAAATTAAAGAACCAAAAACAAACACATTTTTTCTTTCTCTTTGGTTTTTTTTTTTTTTTTTTTTTTTTTTTTTTTTTTTTTTTTTTTTTTTTTTTTTGACAAATGTGCCGTCAATAGTACTGTTAAGCTTAACCTAAATGTCAACAAAAAACGTATGCAATGTATAGTTTACTTACATCCAAACTTGTACTGTGTATTCCAAAATTTTTTTGAAAATTTTTTGGTTTTGGTTAAGACTTGTGGCAAAAATAGGTTAACAGAAGGTAAAAAAATTCGTTTAATCCCAGCAACACAACTGAGTTTAACAACAAAATTGTTAACAAAATGGCAAGGAATTGTATTACAATGAGTAATAATTGTTGTGGCCATAACAACAGAACAAGTAGAATAATACCGAAACACTATAGCAGGTCAAAAGCGAATGTAAAATACTCTACAATGACTTTCCTAAGTATGGAACACAGCACATCAATTGTAAAGCTTATAAAAACTTATTTGGCACAAGCCTGTAATCCACTTTACATTAAATTACTTGAAGAAATTCTAAACACCCTACGTTAGCATAGTTGTTATGGTTATGGTTATGTTAGTAATTTCCAAAAGGAGATCTTCACAGTAGAAAAAGCTGCTGAGGGAACCATAAAGATATTCAAAGTTCAGAATATCATGATATTTGACTGTAACCAGGCGGTGACACCATCCAGTAGGTCTTTCTCAAAGCTAGTCTTGTAATGCTGTAAGGAGAAGTTATCCTGTGTTCGACTCAAGCACAATGTAACTGAGAAATTAGACTCTTAAGAGACTTTCCTATACCCTTAATGATACTCAGAGGTCCTTCTGCTAGTGCGTGAGATTAGATAGAAGCAAGGACGTATGGGGTAGGTCATCTCGAAACGATGTGTCCTCACTTTTATAGTTAATTTCAGCTAATTTAACGCCCTCTTTGGTTGTTAAGCCAATACTAAACAAATCTTAAGTCAGATGAAAAATATTCAACTGCTGACAGCCTTGCCAGATTGGTGATTTTAAAGCCACTTAATGGCTAACCTCTTACTTGCACAATCATAAGTTTCAGGAGATATCTCGGAAACCTTGGCTGGTTCCTCGTTCCCATAAATGAGGAACATAAAAGAAGAAGTTTTGCCACCATAAGCTGCTAATCTATCCTAATATCAGCGTTTGGAATCAAATTCCATTTCAATTCGGACTCACTAATCAACATTTTATTGATTTTAATCGATTTTGATTTCAATTTAAACAAAATTTTTTTGAGTGATTTTAGTAGCAGTAAACCACCTGCATTAAAAATTTAAAAAAAACAAAAAAAAATGTTAAGCCAACATACCCAAGCGAGTATCTGAATTAATGTCACCAGCATGAAAATATAAAATCTTCTTATCTTATGGCATTCCATTAACACGGGCTGCTGCTGCTGCTACTGCTGCTGCTGTTATTGCTGTAACGGAAGAGATATTTTATGGCATTTCAATGCATCATAAAAAAACAATAAACGGAGAGAAATAACACAGTTATTAAGCTTTACCTCGCAGAGAGAGCGTAGAAATCAGATGTAAAATTTAGATAAACCAACCAAAAATCCTTGACAACACACTGGCTGCATGGAAAGGCAGAGAGAAAATAAACAAGAAAATATAAATTGTGAGCGAAACTTGTACAGGCATAGAGAGAGAGAGAGCATTGTAGACAACAATAGGGATAAATAGTAAGGATAAAGAGAAAGCTTTTATAACAATGTTAGTTAATAACAGTAAATGTTAAATGTTATTCACATATTTCTCTTTCTCTCTCTCTCTCAAGCAAATTGTAGCACACTTGTAGGCAAAATTCAAATAAAATGTAGGTGACCGTTTTTCTTTTTTTCCTTTTTTTTCGTTACATTGGTTTTCTGTGCATTTTTAACGGTAACTAATGACGTCATTACAAATTTTTATGCTTCGATTGCATCGCTTAGCTGGTCGTTTACATACAAATCGATAACACCAGCTAAACTAAAGCAAGAACAGCAACAACAACAATTACAAACAGTATTTCTGCCATGATATTGTCTTTGTTGGTGTTAATTTGTATAGCCGCGCTTTTATTTCTTTGTTTTTGTTTTTCTTTGCAATTTTTTTTTTCATTGCTGATTTGCTGGCAATGCATTGTTGTTGGTGTTGTTGTCTATTTTCAGTATCTGTTTCTTGTGTTCTTTACTGTTTTTTGTTTTACCAGGTTGTTTTTATTGTTTTTTTGTTAAAAAAAAAAAAAAAAAATGAAAATAATTGTTGGGAAAAAAGCAAAAAAAAAGAACGTTTAAACTCGCAATTGTTTTTTTTTTTTTTTTTGCTTCTTCTCACTGGGCTGGCATTGACCCAGTTAATGCAGCAGTTTTAGGTTTTTTTTCTACCTCTTCTTTCTGTTTTTTGTTTTTTGTCTTCTAAAAATACATGAAATGCTGCTGCCAGTTTTGTTTGGTTATGTTTATGTCTGCATTAAACATTTAAATTTCTATTCTTGGTTGAAACTATTTTTAGGCTTTAAATTAAGGAAGAGTTTTCTTCTAATGAGATTGTGAAGGTTGTAAGTTTCATACGAATTTAGATGGTCTGACAAGTTTGAAAATTACTCAACTTGGCCTCCTTTTAGTAGAGCAAGCTTTTCCCAGCTATAATCAATAGCTTCGATATTCTAACTTCCGTTTAAGATTATAATCTATTCGTCGGCAGAGTGTAAAGACGTGAATATCTGGAATGTCGAGTACGCTAAAATCGGTTAAGGAAATCCATCATTGGCTCCAGAAGAATAAACTAGCTGAGGTAATAAACATTTTAGGAAGTATCGGGGGGGGCCATCTATCGGTTTAAATTTGAACCATTAGCTATTTCTAACTTGACAATACTTCTGTGATTCTATTCTGTCACACAATTCTGTATACAATCTCCACTGAACGTAATTAATGAATTTACGCTTGAGCAACGATGGGATTTATTGGGCCAACGAGAAACTATTCGATGATGCCGAATTTGCAAAAAAAAAAAAAAATCATCTTTTCGGATGAATCTCATTTTATGTTAACAAGCAAAATTGACGTGTTTGGGGCTCAGAAAAGCCACACGTGGTCTTATAGATGCCAGTGCACCCATTACGAGTGACTATTTGGTGCGGCTTGTAGACTCGTGTTATCATTGGCTCCAATATTTGAAAATGAGGACAGGTGGAGACACCTATCGCATCATGATAACCGATTTTTTTTATACCTGCTCTCTTCGTGGTATTGAAATAAACAACGTTTGATTTCAACAGGATGACGCAGCTTGTTACACATCTCATGCCACAATCGATTTATTGCGTCAAACGTTTAATGGCCGTTTAATTAAACGAAATGATGATGCCAATTGGCCGCTAAGAACCTCCGATTTGACATCGTTGGTGTATTTTCTGTGGGGCACCGCTAAAGAAACGGTGTATGTCGACAAACTAGAGACAGTTGAGCATTTGAAGGCCAAAATTCGTGATGAGATACGACCCCATATACTCGTAAAAGTGCAAGAATATTGCTTCCATCGAATGAGGTATTTTGGGGCCAGCCGTGGCAGCAATCTGAATGAAATAGGATTTCATTTCTAAAGGCAACAATTGTACTTTACAACAAAAGAAACATAAATTTGGCAAAATTTCAAACCGTTTTTGTTTTTTTTTGCATTTTTAAATTTAAACTTTTATATGGCTCACCCTTTTGATAAGACAGTTGGCGTAGGTCTACAAATAAGTCTTACGGCTTCTAATAGAATAGTTTTGGTGGCTAATTACTTAATGAATTGGTTATTACAACCCTCTAGTCAAGATTAGAACCTAACTGTTCAGAAGACTGCTGAGCTGAAGTCATCGTTCGAGAAGTCATTTTGTTTGTAATGTCTAAGCTGTGATTTCAACCACAGGCTCGCATCTAAAAAGCCAACACTGTAGCTGCTGCACTACGTTGGTGGCCAGTCTAGCTGGCTTAAACATGACAATACTTTTTCTAAAAAGTTTTCTTTGCCTCCTATAAACATCATGTTGCAACCTCATATTGGTGTGATATTTTTTTTCCTTTTTTTTTCTTAAAGCTTTTCATTGAGAGGTAATACAAAAAACTTTAGTCGCCATAGTCTTGGCTCAAACCCCAGGTCCGACATCTTGAACAAAGCGAAATATGAAGAAATATTTCTTCGGCGACTTCCTCTCAGTAGATTTCTGGCAAAAACTCTGAGAATAAATTGTCATGAGAAGTTTCTCAAAAAATTTGTCGCTCGGAATCGACTTTAAACCTTTAGTTCCACCACTCATGTACAAAATTAACACACACAACATGAATGGTGTTAGAAATTAGGTCGTAATGATCAATTGTATGTAACGTTCTCATATCTCTCAATCTTCTCTCATACCAGGCTTGCTTCTTTTTGGGAATTAATTTCCATGAGAAATAATAATTCCAAAAAAAAAATTCAAATTTCTGTAATAGGGCAGCTTTAATTCCCTTCAAACTGTAGGGAATTTGAAATTTAATTTGAATTTTTTTTTCTGACTTCTAACAATTATTTTTCTTTTCGTTCAATTTGATTGTGTGTGGAATCAAAAAAAAAAAGTTTTCTTTTTTTAATTTCTTTTCGGTTGTCAACAATATTTTTTCTTTATTTCGAAATAAATATTCAAAATACCTTAGTTATCGGACCATATTTCAATAGATTTTGGTTCGCGGCGTATAGATTTTAACGCGGGCTGAAAATTCTTCTTTCTTCTCTTGTTTTTTTTTTTTTTTGACAGGCAATACAATTAAAAAAAAATTAAACGAAATTATTTTTGGTGTTTCTCTCTTTGTTTGAATCAAAAAAAAAGCAAAAAAAAAACAATGTTTCGCTCTTTAAATCTGTGGCAAGAACCGAAAAAGGTTGTAGCAGCAGCAGGACCTAAAAAAGTCAACTTTTCTAAATTGTTACTGCGGACAAATGAATTGTTTAAAGTGTAAGTAAAAAAACAGAATTTCACAAAAAAAAAGTACTTCTGGAGAATTATTGTTGGGATTCGTAATACTTTCCTAAACACCTTCCATATTGCTATTGCGGTCCCTAACTATTCGATATCTGCCTTGAATTCCATTAAAAAGAAACGTTTTCCTCTCTTTTTTCTAAGTTTTCTAAGCAATGGCAGTTGGTTTGTGTATATCGTTGCCGGTTGTGTAATATTGTGTTGCATTTATTACTACGTTCACGATTACAAGAAACGTCTGAATCTTAGACGACGCCGCGAGAACTTACAACGAGATAATGAAAGGTATACGCTTTAAAAAATTATTTTCTTCCTTTCAATTTAATTTGAAGATGTTGCCTGATCTGCTTAGAACTCCACAACGCCGTCGTCCCGGTGCCATTTATCGTGATCATCAAATATTCCGTAATGCAATTAGAACAGTGCGCCAGTATATTGGTCCCAGTGAGTTGAATGGTTCGAAAGGTAAACCATGCGTTTTGAAGAGAACACGAAGCGGTCTGATTTATGGCAGTTTTAGTGACACAGAAGATAATTAAGACGTTTGCTTCTAAAGTAATAGAGAAAGAGAATCTTAAGCCAAAAACGGTATCAAAAACAAAATTCATACAAAAAATTCATTTTTTTTTAATTTATTTTGTAACAAACATTGTCTATTTGAATAATAATTTTTCTGCCTGTCGTCAGTCTGTATTTAAAATAAAAATAAAAAAACAATAAAAAATTGTTTATCTTTTCAAAAAAAAAACATTCAAACATTTTGTCTTTAACGGCTCAATACAAAATTATTTTGCAGCCTTAACTTATGCCATTATGATATGCAGCAATAATACAACTTAACAGTGCTCAACAATAGAGACCATGAATACATAATACGATATACATATACATATATATATATAGATATAACGGTTTTACCATTACATTCCCTTCAAATCGATAAAATTAATTAACGCTCTCCGATGTTAACAAGGCCTGCTTTTGTTTGCATTCATATCTTAACAGGCTTCTGTTAAACGTAACGGTAAATAGTTTGTACACATCTAAACTAATATAAACTCATACACTCTCATAAACAAGCAGCCATATAACAGTTTAATGTAAACAATAACAATAAACCTAAAAAACAAAAAAAAAACAAAAAAAAAAACGATAAGACCATGACGTTTTTCTATTTTGATTAACACACAACCTAAAAGGAATACATTTGACATCATGTTGTTGGCGTTTAACCCCACAACAATAACAGTGAACACATGTTATTTTAATTGTTGTTTGAACTGGTATTGCTTTTGTAACACTTTTAACGCTCTTTTGTTTACATGATGAGAGCGCATGTCTTAAATAACCGTTATAACGGGTGATTTTTTAAATATTTCCAATAAAAAAAAAGCATTCATGACATGTGACAATGGCAAAACCGCTAAAGGGTTAGCCATTTCAGTATTAATAGACAAAATAAATATCAAATTACAATAACAACACAACACATACAGATCTCGAAGTTGCCAAAAACAATATTTTTACTTAGGCAGTCAGACCATTACAATTGAGTGCTCAGTGTGTTGCAATAAAAAGCACGACATTTAACACAGTGATCCTATACACTAACAGTTTGATCTTCGTAGTTTAAGGAACAAGAATACGCAATGTTATCAATGAAAGTTTGTTTTTATTTGAATCGCTGCTAAAACCGTACTAATTGCTGTCAAGAGTTGAGCTCCTAACGAAGAAAGAAATGAAATAACGAGTCCTTAAACCTATAGTTCTAGTCTAAGAGAAGGATGATAGTACAAGATTCGCTGGACGATTACCCTCTGCTGACTCGGTGGAATATAATGGTTCTCCATAATAGACTGGCAAAGTTGAAGGAAAGCCGTTATATCTCTGGAATATACCCGCAACATTTGAACATCGTATTGAAAACTTGATTGGTTTACCTTTACGTTATAATCGTAATAGAAAGAACATTCGATAAACGTGTTAAAAAGATAGATTAAGTAATTACTTCACTTAAATTACATTTTAGTATGACATATGACGTCACCACGTATGAAGATAATGTGCGTGCAGTAAGACATGCTTCCATTTCAATCGTATCAATGAAACGGGTGATATGAGTAGGTATATCACACTCTAAAGAAATGTACATCTTCTGTTTCGTTATCCTCATTTCTACGGCAGAAATTTTTGCTCGATATATTCTGCAGGAAGGGTATTCAATACGGACTATAAGGCTATTCACTCATGCACGCTGTAAAGAAGCCATAAAGCACACTTCGGAACACCGTAGTTTGTATTCCATTTTTGGATGGGTGTATGCAGTGTAAGTAAGGAGAGAAACCGATACACTTGAAAACGTTTTTCGATACTTCAAAAATGTGCTGGTTCTAGACAACTCTCCTCTATTTATAACATCATCTATAGTTATAGGCGTAATATTATTGTGGCGCCTATGAATTCATTAACTACATTGGGTCTACATTGGTCCCTATTCGTTCGACCATATTCGGAGATTGACTGCAGGTCGGATGCGAGTAAATCAGTAAGTAAGCCTCTTCATCTCAATCGGATTGGCAATTAAAGCGCCTAGAAAAATTAAGAAAACTGAGAAGAGTTCGTTCAAAAACAGAATTGTCGAATTTGAAATGAGATTTAAAGGAAATTCAAGAGCAGTCAATACACCCATAAAGGAGCATTATTTTGTGCGGTTTTGAGGGCCGATGGCATGATAAGAAAATGGCATAACCAATCAATTTTTTTTTAATGGAGTAATTGGATTTGATTGACTCATGGTTACAACAAAACGGATTCACAGGCACATGGACACAGAGCGCTATACCATGGACACTTTGCAATGCAAATTTGATAAGAAATTATAATTGAACTCAGCAGTTTATTGACTGCCAGGTTCATACAATTTGATACAACTGGACTTTTTTTCTATAAGAATACGTAAAGACTCCCGTGCGGAAAGGAAAACACTATTATAGCCGCAGTAAATACAAAAAATACATGGCAGATATTCATTTAAAGCCCCAAATGCTTATAAAATCACCCGCTTTTTGTATACAAATGAGAATTTGTAAGGAACGACATGAGAATAATACCCACGGAACACAGTAATGCGTGAGTGAAACTAAAACAAACAGCAACAATCTGTCAAAAGAAAAAAAAAACACAAAAATATGTCAACATAAATTGAGAGAAAAGCTTTTTCTTTTGGTTCTGTCTGTTACAGTTTCTTTGCCTGACCAACAATTTTAAAGAGAGACAGAGAGAGAGAGAGCGTAAAAGAAAATCTTTTGAAAACTTAATTTCCAGTTGATGTGAAGATTTTATGCGGTAAAGTTGGTCTAAAAGTGCCTAGCGAACACGCCAGCCAGTGAAGATGATGTTGATAGTGAAGACGAGTGCGCGGTGTACATAAAAAAAATTTTGTATTGTTTGAGAAAGTGTTTGGAAAAAAAGATTTATTACAACAACAACAACAACAAAAAAGAAGCAGCAGCAACAAAAAAAAAAAAACAAAAACAAAAATATAAACAAAGAAAAAAATCAATTTAACGCAATAAAAAAAAGTAAATTTAAAAAAGGTGCCTATATTTTTAAGGAAAAATATAAAAATTATAATTTTTTTAATAATGGTTGTTTAATCTCATTTAACAATAAAAAAACAAAACATTTTTATTTGTATTATTTTTGCTAAAAAAAAAAAAAAAAAATAACAAGAAAAAAAAAACGCCAACACCCACCCAGCTAGACGCCAGAAAAATAGCAAAAAATATATACAAAAAACAACAACAACAACAACAACTGCCATTAAAAAATAGCAAAGAAAACAAGAGAAAGAATAACAAATGCAAACATAAATAAATACAAATTAAAAAACAGCAACAACAAAAAACCCACAAAAAAATTATTGGCTTTTTGACTGGAAAACAAAAATAAAAATTTTTTGTCAAACATAATCAACAACAACAATAACAGCGCAAACAAGCTTTTTTTTTAATTCTTATAAAAGATTTTTAGTTGCTTTTTTTTTCATTTTTTTTTCTCATAAAATTTCTAGTATTTCAGACAAAAATTTTGTTTCTTTTTTTTTTCTATATTTCAAGAGTATAACGTGCGCATGTGGGTGTTCAATGTTATAAAGCACGTGAAACTACCCCAAAAACAACAATTACCGTTACAGATACAAAAATAATTTATGAGAGCACATATACACACATACATACACGCAGGTTAATAGACGACATAAATTGCAAAAGAGAAAAAGAGAGAAAAAAATAATTGAATAAAAACAAAAACAATAACAAAATTTGTAAATTATATGGTGTAACCGTTATATTCTCTTTAATAGTGAACAAAACAGTTACAAAAAAAATTTTAAATCTTGCTTTAAAATCCAATGAATCTTTTTGTGTAATTGTAAGTGATCCTGGAGAGAAGTTCAGGTTTCTTCTCCAATTGGATTTTATTTCTTTTGTTAGTGTCTCTTCTTCTCTTTTTGCTTTTGACAATTGGAAAACAGAAAGTGCGAAAATTATTACAGATGCACAAGCCATTTTGCGGGCCTCCTTAATCATTGAACCGCTCCAATTATAGTCGGCATTAGCTTTTAAGCCCTTAAAGATCTTAGGCTGTTGCATAACATTTCCTCCCTGTTTTTATTTCTCGGCTTTGTTTTGGTTTAATTAATCAAATTTTTCAGGATAATAACCTTTGTGAAAATGTATTAGGTTGTTGTCTCAGCTATATTGGTGAAGAACTTTGGTAATTTAGATCTTTTCTTTCTCAATTGAATGACGCTGTTTGATCTTCTTTTGATCATTATTTTTGATGTTATCTCTGGATGAATGGCGTCTTTAAATTCTTAAAAAATTCGCGGTTATTCCGCTTTCAAACCTGGATAGCTCGCATTTATATTCAAAAATGTTAAACGCTACACCAGGTCCTCTAAGCTAGTATAAATGAAAACCCCAAATTTTAAGCTAACATAGCCTCATTATTTCTTCAATTTAAAATAGAAGTAGAAAAAGAATCGCAGTAATCTAGTGAGAAGTGTGTTGGCATATTAGACGTGACACCGTGCTTCAAACCCGCGACAGCCCAGACATCTCGAACGAAAAGATATTTGAAAAAAATATCTCTTTCGGTGACTTCCTCTCAGAAATCTTCTGACAAAAACTCTAAGTGTAAATAAAATTATCATGAAAAGTTTCTCTAAAATCCGTCATTGTTCGCACATACACGGCAAAAGTGGTGCGAGTCATCTCGGAGAATAAAGAACGCATAAGTCAGCGAATTGAGGACATAACGCTATGCGTGCAAAATCATTGAAAGCCACTTATTTAGCATTTTCTTCAAATGGTTCAAGAGATACTACACTCCTTAGTATTTACTTGAGTGTTGGTCTTAAAAATAAAAAAAAAAAAAAAATTAACAAATCTCGATTGACTCCTTAACGATTCCACCAAATTGGGACGTTTAAGGATTTCATTAAGTGATAATAAGTCTGTTATGGAATAATATTCAGTTTTCAGTGGCCAGCCGCCCAATGTAATTCAATAACACCATTTGAAATCTTCCAGACTTACTTATTACTTAATTGGCCACTGAATCCTTCTGTCAGGATTACGACCAAGCCTCTCACACCACCAATGTTGTGTATATTAATTTTGTCCATGAGTGGCGGGACCTACGGTTTAATATTGACTCCGAACAACAGATTTTTGAGAAACATTTCATGGCAATTTTATTTACTCTCAGAGTTTTT
>QOCX01000289.1:81902-98115 GCA_005959815.1 Sarcophaga bullata | reverse complement strand
TTTTTTTTTTTTTTTTTTCACGTCTAACAGGTCATTAAAACACTGCCTTCTGGACTAACGCGACTTCCACCAAACACTGAACATAATCTTGTTTGATATCGATTCGAGTTCTTAAGTAGTTTGCTAATGGTGACATGTTACATGCTTTAGAGTAACCAGTCCGTTTTAAACCTTCTGATAGGTTGTATGCTGTTCTAGTCTAACCTGTTGCAAAATTACATTCACTTATTGAAAGACTTACCTTAGACTGTATAAAATGTTGCGTCATTTGTTAATAGCGTTTTTGCTAATTTTTTAGTTACAAACGTATCGCATGTCGAAAGTTTGATGGATTTTGGTGTTTTAACTTTCAAGGCCGCCTTCAACATTTTTTTTTTTTTTGAAATTTTTTACACAAACAATCTTTGAACCGCAAATCCTCCCTAATAGATGAAGTTTTTCTTTTCAATTCTTGAATGATTTTAAATTAAAAAAAAGGATAACAACAGCAACAAACAAAAAGAAAAGTTTATTATTTATTAAGTTTATGAGTTTTTCCTCTCTCTCTCTCCCTTTTCTGTTTTCCTTTCTAATGGAATTGCTGCTGTTTGTGGTTAAAAAGTTTAAAATTTCCTTTCGTTTTTGGCCATCTTTCATTTGCTATTTATAGCCAGAACTCAAAGGAATTGATAAATGAATGGATGGATGGTTGGATGGTATGGTATTGTTTGTGTTTAACCTTGCCGTTTAAATACAAATGCACTTACTTATACATACATACATACATACATACATAAAAAAACACAAATGAAATAAATTCTCAAATGGAAATATTTTAATTTGAAAAGTTTCATTTTATTTGCATTTCTATTCTATTGTGGGGGTGGGGCGGAATCTTAAGGGAATAATATCTACGGAGTGTTTAATTTTCATAAATTATCTTCATTCATTCCATTATTATTTGCAGACTAACCTAAGCTAGGTGTGCCCCTTACATCATCCTTTTGTTTTTCAATCAAATTTAATTTCAAACCATATGGCCAAGGTTATCAATGGACTGGGGAATGTCCAGCCTAACATCTGTTAAATGATGTGAGAGTCCATGTTTTCCTTTATTTTAAAGGACATTAAAATGTGGTATATTTCATCAATTTCTCTGGTATGTTATGGAATTTGTTGAAGGGTATACCTATCCATACATCCTTACATACATAATTGGTCATTACAACCCTTAAGTCGGGATTACAACCTAGTTTTTCACACTGCTTGTGTTGTGTCTGTTAATTTTATATACGAGCAACTTCGAACGAGAGATTTTTAAGAAACTTTTCATGGCAATTTTATTTACTCTCAGAGTTCTTGTCAAAGATCTGGAGAAACTGACATTAGTTTTTCGAATTAAAAAAAAAAAACGAATAGTTTCGCTATAACAATGAGCTTTTTGTTGGTATACCACAGGGTTGTATCTTTTGAAACCTATCTGGTATTTAATTTTTACTTAAGCCATTGTAGTCCCTCTCCTATCATTTCTGATGATACTGCTCTCCTTAGCATACGCAATAAGGCCCAAAAGTGTCTCTTTATTTTACACCCATAAGAGAGGCGATAAAGGTAAAGGAATAAAAATGTGTTAATTGAATTTGCCGTAGTCTAGTGATATTGGCTTATTAGACGTGAGGCCACGGTTCAAACCCCTGGTTAGACATTACCAATGCAATGCTTATGCGGTGATATGACTTTTCCTTTAAATCTCGTAATTAAATGAAACAATCAGACATCGCGTCCATAGATGACAGGAATTTTTGGATTTCTTAATGATCTGGCCAGCGTTGGTACGTAGCTTACAATTTCCGACAATGTTACAGAGTATATTTGCTGCGATTACCTCAGCTAAACTATATACTTTCCGCTTATTTTACAGGGAGACCCTACTTCATTGGTAGCAGGAATATAAGTGCAATATCCCTGAAAACTGCTGGACTTGTGGTGCCTTTCCTTCTTAATTTTTATGACCATCTATCATACAATTTGAATTCTTACAAGCCGTCCTTTTGGCAGACATGTCCACGGGCTTGATAACCTCTTAATTCTTGCAGCTGCTGTAGGAGGACTAGACACCTCAAGTATCAGCGTCTTTTTCTTGCTATGAAGAGACGGAGGTCCTTAGCCTTTCATTTTCTGTCATCCTTGCCTGAATTCTACGACATGAAGATTCCAGCAATAGCAAGATTTATCCTGGAGTTAAAATGGTTTTCTATATGGAATGTTTGATTCTTGAATTGGCTTATTTTTTTTTTGTATCACTGTAGATAGATCTAAACGTTGGCCTAAGTATAATCTAAGCCTTCAAGGAAGGTGGCTACTCTAACGTAACCTAAACGAACTTCATTTATAATAATTTTGACAAACACTGCAAGCACTGGGGCAATTATGGTATACTTTACCATTATGTTGGTATAACATATAATAAATCTTGACCCATAAAATTTAACAACAATAACAACAACAAAAATAAGTGAAAATCATTAAAGATTCAACGTTTAAAAGTTTTCCCATGCTCTTCGAAGCGAACCATACTCTACTAAGCAGGAAAACCTTTGCCATAAAACAGTGAAAACGCCGTCCACTTGGACGTATAATTAATATTTCAATTTAAAATAATTACGCTTATACGCCCCATATGACATATAACAGCAGTTAAATGAACATAAGTGTACACACACTAATACCATAAGCTCAGTTACCAAAAGAAAAATAACAAAGAGTACAAGAATGAATAAATGACTGGACAAGAAAAAACAAAAACAACAAAAAAATAAATACAATAAATAATGTCACCATATGTTACCGTTATGATGTATTCAAAAATGTTCTCTTTCACACTCACATACACAACCGGTACGAAGAGTTAAACAGTCAAGGTAAACACTCTTGACTTAAAACATGTGTGATGTATGAGTACTGTATTCGAAAGAACACACATACATGCATGTACATGTAATATGCAGCACGTGCGTAAGAATTGTTAAACAAAACACAAACACACGCACACACATGATGTTCACAATTGAAATATGATTGACAAACGAGCAATTGTTTTTTAAACTCAATTGGGTAACGTTGTAAATCAATTGAATTTTTAAATAGAAATTGATTTCCTCTGCTTGTAAATGATAAATTCTGAAAATCTTTTCTAAACGTTAGAAATTTAAAATGTAAAGATCAAAGATAATGGTTTCTAGGAACTTTGTTTTTAAATTGTAATAACCATGATATCACAAGGAAGAAAGATAAACTTATTCATGGGCTAGTGCAAGCCTTACTGCAGAATATTTTTTTTGAAACGCAGCGAACCGATTATTTGAAAATATTTTACTTTTTTTCTTCCAAATTTCATAAAAACATACATACAGACACACATGATTGATCATTACAACCCTTGAGCTAGGATTACGACCTAGTCTCTAACATCACTAATGTTGTGTGTGTTAATTTTGATACATGAGTGATGGGGGGACCTACAGTTTAAAAGTCGACTCTGAATGACAGATTTTTTTTAGAAACTTTTCATGGCAATTTTCTATTTGCTTTCAGAAATTTTTCCAGATATCTGCTGAGAGCAAGTTGCCAAAGAAATATTTTTTCGTATTTCATTTTGACCTGGGGTTTGTACCGTGGCCTCACGTCTAACAAACCAACACACTAACTACTGGACTACGGCCACTTCGTAGCAATACATCGATAATAATTTTTATGATTTTTAAAGAAATTAATTCAAATTAACTGTGGAATTGGAATTGAAAAACTCAAGAGCATAACTCTCTCAACTCTGTCTCTGTCAATTATTGATTAGTCGGACGGGAAATGAAGATGGTTTTGGTGGATGGAATTGTTTCGAAACTTCTCCGTTTACAGATATTTAACAAACAAAAAAAAAAATTTCTCATTTGATGTTATAAGAGCATTTGGCCCAAGATCTCCATCTTACAAAATTACTTTCTCGCTTTTCGTTATACTCTGGAAGTACCGTACATCTCTATGGTTTTCTGTACCTTGAGGATTTTACTCTAATACCGCACTTGTGTTATTCATGGGCTTTCTTCTGAATGTGTGTTGAATCTACATGCACTCATGATGATGTTCTGCAATGGTTTCAATATCATACATAACATAACTGGGTGCTCCCTCCACTTATGTTGTGTGTGTTCATTTTATACATGAGCGGCCGGATCTACAGTTTAAAGTCCACTTTGAACAACAGATTTTTAAAGATATTTTTACATGGAAATTTTATTTACAATCAAAGTATTTGCGTTGTTTTGAGATGTCTTACCCGGGGTTTGAACCGAGGCCTCACGTCCATCCATGTTTGTGTGTTGTAATTCTTCTTCATGAGTGTCGGGACTCGCAATTTCTTACTCATTTAGTATGAAATTTGTTCTTACGTTATTTTCTGCAGAGCTGATGTTGTTCATTTCATTGCATTCGGTAGCTGTATCTATAAAGACGTTACTGCACGTATCTAAGTACAGGTTGAGATCAATTTGTAGTTTAGTTACCTTGTTATGAAGAATCTTTACAGAAAAATCTTTACTCCACTATATTTTTTTTAATTTATTATGGTTACTGTAATGCGTTTATTTTTTTTTTATTCTAAAACATAGCCGAGAAACATAAAGAGAAGATTGAGAGCGCATTTTTGATATTAAAAAAATTCATTTTAATTTCTTAAAATGTCTATTTATTTTTTATTGTCATAAAAACTCATAATCTTCGCTTTAAAAATTCTATTAAAACTATCAAACGAGACGTGTCTATTGTTGAAATGAAATTCATGAAGAAAAATCTTTAGCTTCTCTTAATAAGACTCTGGGCTTAAATAAATGATGAGACAATAGAGAGACAAAAAAGAAAATTTCAAAGTTTACTTGAGTTTATGAAATTGTAAAAAAGCCATAAGTAAACAGTAGCAACAATAAATAACAAAAACAAAAATAAAAACAAAGGGCTCAACATTTAAAGTCATAAACAACAGAATTTTATTTCGACTCTCTCTCTCTCTCTCGCTCTCTCTAACTATTTCTTTTCTAAGCCAAAGGGGAAATCTTATTTCATTGTTTTTATTCTTCTTGCTTAACATCTCTTAATAAAAACAAAAAAAAAAAATAAGAAATAAAGAGCAAAGAAATGAAAGAAAACAAACAAACAAATACTCTTTCAATAAATGAAAGCGCAATCGACATGTCAAGATGTGTGCATGTGTATACACAACTATTTGAGCGTATGGTTTGATCTCTCTATGAATAAAATAAAGACTGTGGTGCCTCTATATTGCTGTTAATTTTTATTTACTATTCTCTACGGGTGTGTACGTGTATACAGGACATGTTGAGGTAGGCTGATTTCAATGAAACTGCGTAGTTGTTCAACAAAAAAAAAATGTGTGTTTAAAGAGAATCCATATCAGGCGTATGAAACATGAAAAGAGTGTAGAATGTAGAAAACAAATAAACAGTGATACTCTACTCTCATTTTATAATAAAGGTATAGTGTTGGGCATATAAATAGCAGTTATAGGAAATTAATATTAAATGTGCTTCAAAATAAATGCTTTACGTTTAAAAAAAAAATTTTTTTTTCTTTTACACATAATTGATCAATATAACCCTTTAGACAAGATTACAATCTAACTTCCTAGATCTCCCATGTTGTGTGTGTTAATTTTATACCTGAGTGGCAGGATCTACAGTTTAAAGTCGACCCCGAACGACAGATTCTTGAGAAACTTTTCAGGGTAATTTTCTATTTGCTCTCAGAATTTTTACCAGAAATTTTTCACATTTGTTTTGTTCGTCGATATGTCTGACCTGGGGTCACGTCCCGTCTAATAAGCTAACACACTACCTAATAAACTACGTTCGACTTAACCAAGCAGAATTAAATAATCAAACAACATGTCATAGCTAACGATAGCTAGTACTTACTTACTTAATTAAGTGGTCATAACAACTCTTTAGCCAGGATTACAACCAAGCTTCTGACACCAATCATACTGTACTTGTTAATTGAGTGCACTCTACGTGTTCTGAGTTGTAGGATCTACTGTTTAATGTCAATATCGTGCATTATATTCGAGAAACTTTTTATTTTGCTCTCAGAGTTATTGCCAGTATACTGCAAAGAGAAAGTCGCCGAACAAAACACATATTTTTCTGAAACATATCCTTCCCTGATGTCCAGAGGATTGTTGAAATGGCCTTAACTTGATGGTTTTCATAAGAACTTTTTAGTTTTTTCACTGCAAGAAGTTGTTCTCTCTCCATCGTCGAAAGAAATTGACAGGCGTTCTTCATTTGGACTTCGAACATACAATCCCAGGTAATAGTTTTCCCTCCGAATGGACTACTTTTACATCAGGCACATTATTTTAAAACTCAGTTTTCATGGCGCATGCCTTCACTTTTCTCTTCTGAGTATGAATTCGGTGAATCGAGAATTTGTTAAAGGAAATGCTTTACAGCTCGAACCAAGCGCTTCTACGATCGCATAAAGACTTCGTTTAAAGCCGCGATAAGTTTAATTGTTGCGAGATTTTTTTCAACCTTTGTTTGAGTTTGTTTGCCAGGACAAGATATGTTAGCCAAGCTAAGTTCAAAATAAAAAATCTGTTTGTCGTACGTATGTATCTTCCGTACATTGCAAGCTGTCTGCAGTGGAAGTGGATGCAACAGCATGTAACTCTTACAATCGTCTTTCTAGCTTTGCTAATTTTACGTCCACGCCATCTAAGCATTCCGATCGAGGTGGCTTTATCTTTTTTTTTTTAATACTTTGCCTTCCTCAATTTCTATTATTTTAAAATCTTCAGAGTTTTTGTCCGGATACAGCAAAACGGAAGTCGCCAAATAAAATATTTTTCATGTTTCCTTTTGTTTGAGATTTCTATACCCAATGTAAACAGCATTTCCGTAAACTAAATCCCTTTTTAAAAACAAAATCTCTTTCCGTTACTAAATAGTTAACCATGCTTGTATTTTATAATGGACATAAAAAATCCCGTTAGTCTTCTTTGTCGCCATCATAACGGAAAACATAAACGATTGAGAGTGTATGCGGGAGTATTTAAATAGAATATGAAAGAATACAAGAGTGTATTTGTATGTGCGAGTGTTGGATGTATTGGTGTATAAATAATTCAATTAGCACACACTCAAATACACCTGAACACACAGGCACACACACATATGTACATAAATGTGTATGTATTGAAATTCATAATAAAAAAAAAATAATAAAAACAAAAGATAACCTATTTACGAACAAAAACAAAAAAGGAGAAAAAAATTCAAAAGAAATGGAGAAAAAAAATAATAAAATAAACCACATTAAATGGAAAGAAAAAATTTAATAAAATTGTAAAAAAGAAAAAAAAATTTGAAATAAAATTTGTAACACATACCCAGAACGTTAATAAAGTTTATGGCAAAATGAATGAAAAAGGAAAAAAATCAATATTTGCATAGCATTTCTGCATAACGTTGTATATAAACGAACAGGGCCTTTAATAGTGAAAAAATAAAGATAAACCAGCCTGTGTATCTATCTTCTCACAATCCATATAGAAAACATCACTTCCATCCATTTAAATTTGATCTTGTAAATCATTTTTCACAGACAAATTACTGTCAAACATCCATTTTGCATATGAAACCAATCTTTGGTTACACAGTCTGTTTATCTTTACATTGTAGCAGTTAGTATAAGCAAGAGAGGACGAGGCAAATTCTAGTTGCTATTCTACATACAAAAAAAAGCAAAGCAAAGCAAAAAAAAAAATATCATTTTAACAGAAAAAAATTTATGAGTTTTCTCTATTTGAGGGCCTATTCAATGCATAATTGATGGTAAAATTATTGAAATTGTTTTTTTGCGTGAGCAATTACTACTTGTTACGCACTGTAAAGTTTATAAATTATGATTTGAAAGCAATTTTCCTTTTTTGAAATTCATTTTCGGAAAATTCAAATAAAATTTATGAAGCTTCATAGGCGTATGAGTGACATTAAATTCATCATATGAAATAAATATTCATCATACGCCTTGGGGGTCAAAGAAAGTTTGATGGTAAGAGAACGGCAATAGGAACGACTATAACTTTTTAAATGCTTGGACCAATTTTAATGAAATTTTGTATGTAAATTACCTCAGAAAGTAATACTGCCTGTACATCCGAAGAAATAATTCTTATTATAGGCCTAGCGAATGATATTTTTGAACTTAGAAGTTCTGCCAGTTGCAACCGTTTAGGAAATAGCGTTTGGAAAGTTCTACCTTTCAAACCATGTACTCTGACTTGTCCCTATACCATTTCTCTTATTCTGTTCAGAATTTTTTCGGTATACGCTTCCAGTAGATCAGTAGTCTGTACGTTGCCTGAATAGGCCAGAGTCTACGAGTCAGCCTATGGCTGAGACATCTCGACGAAACGAAATATGAAAAATATTTTCTTCTGGCATAAACTCTGTGAATAAAAAATAAAATCGTCCTGCTGGTTAAACTTCTTTTATGGGGTTTTCTTAACTCGCAGGTGCATGCGCCTAACAAACCATAGCGATTCTGAATGCCCAGTTTATGGAAATGTTATTAAAAATTTGACATTTCAGATAAGCTCTACCTAAAGCAGCCATGTGGGGCATTATAATGATGTTATATTCCGCACTTGAAGTTGCCGTAGTCTACTAGGTAGTATGTTATTAAGGCTGTGTAAGGCTGTGGTTCAAACCCCAGCCTAGGCATCGGGAACTCAATGAAATAGGGAAAAATATTTCTTCTGCGAAATAATTTCTCTCAGCAGATTTCTCGTAAAAACTCTAAAATTGCCTTAAAAAAGGCTTTCATAAATCTGTTGCTTGCCGTCGTCTTTCCACTGTAAGTCCTGCTACAGTTAACACACTGAACACACTGAGTAATGTAAGAAACTAGGTTGTAATCCTGGCTAAGGGTTATATTGACCAATTATGTATGGATGTATGTATATAATGAATATGGTCTTAATAAAATTGACGTTTTAATTTCAATCCGGTTTTTGCTTGTTTTTGAAGCATGTCACTCTGGTTGCCTTCGCCTACTATGGTGTTTTGATCGGTCTCTTCTTCAACTGTTCTGCGGGCTACATCGAATGGTGTTGTTCGTAATATTTGTCCCATACGTCTCAATTTCAAATTTCGATTTACAGTCGATTCTATGAGTGCGTTCCCCCAACTATACATTGCTCCAAAAAAAAAAATTCTTTGCCCACTCCTTAGGCTTGTAAGATGTTCATATCGGTGGTGGCCCAAATATAAGTTTCGCACTCACAGAGAAGAGCAAATCTCACAGTGTTTGTTGGGCGATTTGAAACATTGTCAGATAATCCTTCAGTACTTAGGATGCTATTCTGTTAGCAAAAGTGGCTACTTCTTCTGAAATGTCTATTTTTTCCATGAGTCTAGCCTATAAATCAGGCTAAATTTGCTTGATGGCATATTTAACTTCAGATCAGCTAAGGTTTGCCGTGTTGTTACCATACACCTGCGACATGAGAAAAAGCCCACAAGAAAAGTTATGTCGCGCAATCTCGGTGGCCAGTTTATATCACCTCCCCATGAGATGACCAATCGTTCGTGCGCAATATTCAATTCAGCATGAACTATTAGGCGTAATGCCGTTGGGTTGAAATATCGTTGATATCAATATCATCCAAATAAGATTAAAAACGGTGATAATCGTCAATCTAAAACCATTTTCATTGATGGTGATGGCGTGGCCAACGTTGTCCTCAAAGAAATGTGAACGGATGAAGCCACCTGCACAAAATTCACACCAATTAGTGACTTTTTCGGGATGCTTACCCTGTGCCTCTATCCATATCTTCATGCAAAAATAAAAAAATAAAAAAAAAATCACGAATGAAGCGGCTAACGAAACGCTCAATTGGTGCACCTTATGGGTAAACTAAGTATAAGAAGCCAGCATTCAATTGCAAGTCGGCGCGGTTTACTATCTGAGATGACAATAAAATTTTGTTGAATTTTTAGGTTGTTGCGAAAATTTTTTGCAGGAAGGGCCCATCTAATAGCCAGCCCTTTAAAAACACAATCGTAGAATCTTTGATGAGAGGTTCTTCTAAATCATCTCAGAGTTGTTATGTATTGTTCTAGTAAACCTCCCATATTGCCATATTTCATTATCATTTATCAAGCTTCCTAGCTTTATCTCCGATTTAAAATCGTAAAATCTAATTTGTTGATTTCATTAGAAGAATTAAGCTTAGTAGAGGTATTAAGACAAATGCCACATGAAGCTTTAGCGCGGATGATGCCATATTCACTGTTTATTTTACCTCATAAGTCCTTGATGAGCTAACCAAAACCCCCTTTTATAAAATACTCTTTGATTTTTAAACAAAATAACATCGAAAATATTCCACAAGAATATTTAGCGAAAGCATTTGGCGTTTTCTAAAGACAAAAAAAAAAAGAAATACGAGAAAACACGACTATTTTCAAGGACTACAAGGATTAACAATCTTCTTCAATTTTATTTGCCTTCTGGCTTTTATTTTCTTTCACTTTCTTTTGTAGTTTTTTTTTTGTGGAATTTTATTTGAATTAATAGAGAAGGTATTTTATTGCGTATTGGATTATCCTTGTATGGATTTCATAACGACAATGATGATGATGATGATGATGATGACTATGGTTGTGTTAATGATTTTGTTATCCTTGAAAGTCATTTGTTTTTAGGATTTTCTTTTACAGTCTGTTTTTTTCTTCTCTTCACTTCTCTCTTTTTCATCTTTTTCTAAGCCAATCATGTAAAGCCTTTTTGGAAATGATTTGCTAAAATACTAAACGTACTAAATTTAGATACGATAAACCAACTAAATACACTCTCATCTATGCACACATACACACACACAACATTCTCAGGCTTATTTATTTTCTATTGATTTTTCAGCCTACAAACTACAGACGTTTTCTTAGAGAAATTTTTTTCTTCTCTCTCTTTTTTTTTTTTGGCAATCAACGTTGTTGTAACAAAATAGGTGTGTGTGCCTGGTTATGTTATTTCTTTCGTCTCTTGTAGTGAAGAAGAAATGGAGGCCAAATGATTTGAAAAAAAAAGGAAATATTCCGTAGTCACGAATCATGTTAAAACTTTATTTGCTTTTCATTTTTCGTTTCTCCAAAAACACAAAAAACAACAAAGAAAAAATTATCAAATTTTTGAAGATATAATAAGCAAAAGGGAATATTGAGAAAACCTTGAAAATCATTAACAAAAAATTCCAAAAAAAAAGGTGTAACCAGGCTTGCCAAGGCACTTCACTCGGCAGACATTGAAAATATTAACTTTTCTTTCTAAATTCGTAAACCTTAAATAGCTTGGAGCTGAAATAATTGAAATTGAAAGAAAGTAAACTGATTAATATATCTACTTGTGGTTCCTCCCAACCAGATCATCCGTAGGTCTTGCGAAGAATGATCAATTCAGCTGCTTGCAGATACTTAGTAGAGTAGAGTATTAAGGCCCGGTTAGCCAAACGTACACGAAACGTACGTTTGTTTCTAGCAATGTAAATGCTTATCGAAATTACATTACGGTTCTGTAATCGCTTTAATCGCTTTTCGTATTCTAAAAACGAATGTACGTTCCATGGTCATTTTTCTAACCGGGGCTTTAGTTTCGCCATCTGTTTCGATCTGTTTTACTCAATTGTCTTTTGTCAAGAGTAATCACTCTTTTGGCAACAGTGAGCCTTCTCTTAACCTCCACACTGGAAACATTTAAACTGATAACAGCGAAGCCAAGATAAACAAATTCACTCACAATAACGAAAGTATAGTTATTGTCCGTAATCTGGGATCCGATAAGCTTGCATTCGAAGCCAAGGTGAACAAATTCACCGATAGCATCGAAAGCATAGTTATCGTCTGTAATCTGAGAGCCAATACGACATGTTTCCCTACTTGTCAACAAAAATAAACTTCGTTTCGCCCTCATTTACTGTCAACAGTGCGTAAAGGCCGCAGCAACACACTGCTTGGTACGCCCTATGACATCAATGCCGTTCGAGTACAATGCGTGCCATTGTGATGTAGTTTCACTTACTGCAGAATACTCTCCATGACGTAGTTGAAGACGCTGTATGAAGGGATTGCCTCGTCTGAAACCTTAAGCGGCATCAAAAAACTAGGAGAGAGAGATTCTTTCGTATCTTGTTGGAGCTGCAGTATCTGCTTAACATCATTCTGCATAGGCTTTTCGGGTTCGCAGAAATTGCGAGTTCAGGCATTGCAGCTAAAGCACTTAGAACTATCGAATGCTGACTTAAGGTCGACAAAAATATGATGTGCGTCGACTTTTTCTAATGAGTCCTCTACAGGATTTACCAAGTTTGAAGCCACACTGATTAACGCATCAAGCCACGGTTGTGATTGTATATGAAATCAATATCAGAATCAAAATTTTTGCTTTACCTTAACAATACAAATTTAGGGCGCACGGTGCCACTTCCACATCAATACAACCCCACACTCGAACCACTTATGTTATGTGCATTAATTTTATACAGGAGGGGCGTGACGTACACTTTAAAGTCGACTCCGAACGACAAGTTTTTGAGAATCTTTTCATGGCAATTTTTATTTACTCGCAGAGTGTTTGCTAGAAATCTGTTGAGAGGAAGTCTTCCGAAGAAATATTTTAGCATGTTTCGGTGGAGATGTCTTACCTAGGGTTTGAACAGTGGTCTCATGTCTAATAAGCCGATACACTACCTACCACACTACGGCTACTTCTGCAATCCAATCCTTCTCATTATGTCAGTGCCGATATTTAAACTTTGTATTCAAAAACGGTAGCTAATCGCCCTTATGTGTCTTAACCGCAGTCGACGTCTTCATTGCAAATGTAGCATTCCCTTGCCAGACCATTTTGAAAACTTTCCAATTTCTCTTTTGGCCACAGCATCATAGGAGACTCATGCTTACAACTGTAAATCCCTGTCAGTGAAGTCATTGAACTTCAAATGCCTTTGGAAAATTCAGTAATTTATTGCCAATTTACTAACTCTTCCCCATAAGTAAAGCAATCGTTGGAATAAATTTTGTAGTGAAGAAATAATTTGGAAAACTGGAGTGTAGACATATCGGCGACGCCATAATATTTTTTATTTTCATTTTTATTTTAATTTTTATTTTTATTTTGTGTTTCCTTCTTGTATAACTTTTATCTCATCTTACGTATGACATCCACTCCCTGTTATGGCTGTGTAAAGTTAAGAAAAAATAACAGAAGTTAGTGATGAAAGGGGGGATAAGAAATCAGATGAGATGGGTTACTTAAAGCGGGTCATTAGCCATTTAAAGAAAATGTTTTCTTACACAATCAATTTATTGGCGCTGAACAATTGTTATTAGGGAATGAGGAAACGAGTTGTTAATTTGATTGAGGATTCAGAATTCTTAGACTCACTTTAGACAAAATCTAATGGGGCACAGAAAATGCACCCGAAAGAAAGAAGAAATAAAATGAAGGGAGGAGTTAGTATTGATGTCCAACTTATCATGCAAAACTGTGTATGTTTCAAACGCATACGTGTTTGAATGATATGAATTGCTAGTGCAAACTGTTGTTTTTAATTCGCAGATCAATAAGCTGGTTGACATACGTCTGCTGCACATGATCAGTTTGTTTAAAATTCTTATTAGAACTTTTCCATTCTATATACACTTCTCCCATTAGAAGCTCAAGAACTGACAAGTTAAACTGGTTGTTTATCTAAGAATGCCGGAGTTGTGGGCTCTGTTAAACATTAAGCACATGAGAGTTTTGAATTGTCGGAGATAATTCCAATATTCCAAGGACATCTTGAATGTCAATATCTGACATTGACAGAAAATTGCCTCTCAAATACGTTGGTCTCATAAGTATATTCATACATCATACATAATAAGTCATTGTAAACCTTCAGTCAGGATTACAACCTAGTTTCTCACACCATTTATGTTGAGTGTGTTAATTTTTGTACATGGGACCTAGAGTTTAATTTTTAATTTTTTAATTTTTTAATTTTACACTCAGATTTCTTGGCACAAATCTGCTGAGCGGAGTTTTTTTTTCATACTTCGTTTTGTTCGAGCTGTCTGGGCTGGAATTGGAATCACGGGCTCTCGTCTAATAAGCCAACACACTGCCTACTCGAATACGACAACTTTTTTATGCGAATGGCAATTTAAGGTATTCAATTTAAATTCGCAACGACTCTCGTTAGAAAATTTTGTAAAGAATTGAGGTTTAAAGTACTTTTTTTTATCTCTTAATTTTATAAAAAAAAATTGCTGCCTTTAAAGTACTTTTTCCTTTCCTAAAGGACTTTTTGTAGAGGACTTTTGTTTCTCATACCCGGCTAATAAAACGAAATGACTCTCGTTAGAAAATTAGAAAAAGATTTAAGGTTTAAAGAGTTTTTTTATCTCTTAATCAATCTTATCAAAAAATTGATGCCTTTAAAGTACTTTTTCGTTTTCTAAACATTGTGGTTTAAAGGACTTTTCTTCTATACGCCGCCTAATAAAACGAAATGACTCTCGTTAGAAAATTAGAAAAAGATTTAAGGTTTAAAGTACTTTTTTTTATCTCTTAATCAATCTTATCAAAAAATTGATGCCTTTAAAGTACTTTTTCCTTTTCTAAACACTGTGGTTTAAAGGACTTTTCTCTTTCCTATACCCGAAATGATTTCCATTCGAAAGTAAATGAGTGCCAGGTACTTTTTCAAGGTACTTTTTTAAATTTAATTAATCCTCATAAATAAGAAATGTTATGTGAAAAAAGACAGACATTTGTGCAGTATTTTTCCCCTCTGCTGTTTCCTTTTCTATAACAGAGTTGTGACAATTATTATGAGTTTTTTTTTTGCTTATTTTTCCTGCTTGTTTCTAAAGGACTTTACTATTCACATAGAAAATGAAAATTAAAATAAAAAAAAAAACAGAAAAATTATTTTCTCTCTTGTTATAAATTTTTAATTAAAATTGCATAAATTTTGTCTACCTTCTCTCTCTCTCTTCCTCCCCTCCATTTTAGCCCCCTTATCAAGTGATCACTTTGGCATTGTTTGCCAAGCAAGTTATTAAGTTTGTGTATGAAAACTGAAAACTTTTTATGTTTTTCTGTATCTTTTTCTCTTATTCTTCTTATTTTGTTTTTTTTTTTTTATCATAAAAAAGAAAGTATTACAATGGAGAAAAAAATTATTCTTAAAAAGTTAAAATGTCTACAAGTTGCTAAAAATAAAAAGAAGAAGAAAAATAAGAAGAAGAAGAGAAAAATGTATTCAAAAGTTGTAAAATTGTTTTTAAAGTACGACCAGATAAAACAGTTAGACAGTCGTAAAGTTGTAGGATGAAAAAATTTTTGTTTTAAAAAGTATTTAAATTTTGTGTTAAACAGTTAGGTTTTATGGTTTAAATTTAAAATGAAAATTTTTAAGGTCAAGTTTCGGAAACTTACCTCTTTTTCAAATATTTTAAAAGGTTTTCCGACATTATTAGTATCCTAAATCGACTAACTAGGCATGAAATCGTCTCGATTGTGCAGAAATTTAAAGAGACTGGAGACGCTACACACTGCCTAAAATATCGCTTTCGCATCGAATCTATAACGTTCTCATCAATTGCTTAATGTAGCTCATTTATTACTGGGTAATCATATCAACAAACAATGGTTACTGACATGACCCGTTAAACCACAAGTGAAAAGCCATTACACCCGGGAAAATATCACTATTTGCTGTGGAGATATAATTGCGTCGCATCTTTTTTGAAAATAACCCCTGGAGGAATCCTTATCCTTACTATTCAAAGCTGTATGCGGTATGAAGCATTTTCCTACACTCTAAAATTGCATGCTGCCTTCATACCTGTATTAGATTGTTTCCAGTCGCCGTAGTCTAGTAGGTAGTGTGTTGATTTATTAGACGTAAGGCCATGATTTAAAACTCCCAGTCAGACATCAAAACTAAAAACTTTTCGGCAACTTCCTCTCAACAAAGTAAATAAAATTGCCATGAAAAGTTTCTCAAAAATCGGTCGTTCAGAGTCCGCTTTATACTGTAGGTCCCGCCGCTCATGTATAAAAATTAACATAACACAAGTGGTGTAAGAAGCTAGGTTGTAATCCTGACTAA
>QOCX01000289.1:6449-76025 GCA_005959815.1 Sarcophaga bullata | reverse complement strand
GAGAACCTGTAAAGTAGGGCTTCAATGATTTTAGTAGTGCCCGCGTAGTCTGTTTTCGATTTGCGAAAGATAGAATCTCGCCAAAGCTAAGTACGAAAGTCACGAAATGCCTGCTTAATCTTCAGAAGACCATACTCAGCATTGTTGCAGCTGTCATTGTATTCTGGGCACACATGCAAGACACAGTATTCTCAATCTAAAACCTTCTGCAGAGAATTTTCAAAGTGAAAGGGAAGAAAGAAAGATCCTACTGGGTAGATGCAACGTTATGTTGTAGGAAAATAAGGCACTAGGGCCTCTAGAATGCAACTGAGTTCACTGATATTGAATCTGAGTTCGATTTTAACTAAGTCAGCGGTTTTATTAAGAACTCCTGTTGCTTTCAGAAGTAGGGAAAGTGTTTGACTTACGTGTGTCTATACTTTTTGGTTAGGAAACTTCCTTTATGAACTTGCTTAGCTATGATGAACTCTTATTCATTACAGCGCATTTGGGCTGTCCAATATTGTAGAAATAATCATTCTATCACAGATTTATTGTACTGTGGCATATTTTTTCTTGCTTTATTTATGACTTCCTCTAGGTATTAATATGTTTAGTTTTAAAGAGAGTTTAATCGCTAATAAAACGTTATGCTAGAAGAAAATTGTCTGTGCGTGCCGTATTCAAACGTAATCATTTTTATTTCCGGTTTTTATATTTAAATTCCCCTCGTGTCAACACTTGGAGTACCTATAAACGCATAAAAATCATTTAAAATCAACGCGTTAAAGGAAATGTAAAGTAAAATGAAAATAAAAACAGAATCAAGATTTTCTCGATGTATACTTGAACCCTTTACCAGCTTTTCATATACCACCTATACACTGTCACATACATATGTATGCATGCGTTTAAACATGAATTCACACTTATGTTGACATGAAACGGAAACAGCGATAGCCTTACGCCATTTCTGCCAATGACTGAATGGCCCAGGCAGTCAAGAGGGAAATGAAAATGAAAAAAAAAAACAAAATTCTCACATAAAAATTTATTTAAAAAAATGTTTCTTATCGAAATAAAAGAATTTATGCAAGGGAAACATTAAAGCATACTTGAAATGGTTGTTGAATTTGATATCAGGAGAAGATATTGTTTAATTAACGGCTTCTCTTTCCTTTCAATTTGTATTGCAAAAACCCATAATTGGAGTTCTTAATCTACATTTTAGTAGAGCAGATGTGATTGATAATAAAAAAAAAGAAAATGAGAATAAGAGATAAAAGATAGAAAGTCTAAAATGAGAGCTGGCCACTGATACATGTGGTGAAAGACAGTTTTTTCCTCCTCCTCAGACCCACAGCTCTGCAGAAATCATTTGCATGAATGCTGAAAGGACAGTAACCCGTAACAATCGCTGCTGGACGATAGAGATGGATGGCAATGTGACAAAAGTGAGTCCATTCTCCTCTTATCCGGCATGTATCCGGCAGAGTTTAGCAATATTTCATGTTTCCTACTGCTTACCCTACTGCTGCTAATTAACTGAGGCAATCGAAATACATAATAAGCCCTGTAACAAGTTTGTAGCTCCATATTGGCTGTAGCCATCTCATCAATAATACAATTTCAAACGATATCCCTATGTCTCGGATTCAAAATTTCTCTGAGAAATCCTTGAAATTCATGGCATTAAAGCTTCGTTCGTTAGTGACGTAATCACAGCCCGTTGTCCGAGTAAACCACTGCAACGGTCAGGCAGCCTATAGGAAAGTTTAATATCAGAACGCTTAATTAATATACCACAGCTCAGTCCGTTGCTCATCTTTGAGCCGTCAGTGTAAACCTCAACGGTCCCATGGGGAACTCTAATGGTCTTCAGACTAGAAGCCCATTGTTAGAGTTCTAAAGTCGAATGTTCTATTTGAAAGTTATAAGGAATCATAGAACCTATCCTGATTTGCTTATAACTTCCCAGAATAGAGATAACAACTCAGCTATCTATATTCACAGAAATTCAGAGGAGAGCCAATTAAGTATGGTTAAAGCGAAATAGAGCGCACTATTAATCCGAACAGTTGACTGCCTGCTTACAGTGAGGCATTGGTTTTTGCACACCATCCAACCGAACATTATCGAATATCCCATAGAGCAAGGTTGGCTTCATCACGGCCCCTTAGAGCCAGTATTTAATGATTAGCCTGAGACCTCAGATCTTGAAAACAAAATTTTTTTGAGAGTCTAAAAAAAGAACCTTCATAGCAAGTAGGTTGTCTACGCTATATCATAGGAAGTGATCGTCGAAAGGCATCATTTTTTTTCTCGTTATTAAATGTTAAATTTTTTTATTTATTTTGTATTCTTCTTATAATCTTTAGTCGTTGATGTTCGTTTCCGATAGAAGAAGTCTTAAAATACTTTACAATTATTTCTGTGTTTTGTTAAATAAATAATTTGTTCAATAAATAAATGAAGATGAAATGCGAAATGATTGCAATTTCTCATTTAATGACGACGGTGAACAACGACGCGACGATGGGTCTTATAACGGTAACCATCATCGGCCAATTCATGAGCGGGAGTAGCTTCAACGGAAGCGGAAACTGGAGGCAAGTATTCGTTGGTGGGTACAGCAACGGGGGCAGCTTCTTGTACTGGAGGCAAGTATTCGTTGGAAGGCAAGTGGCTGACATCACGACGGTTGCGACGGTAGACAACACGACGGTTGGTCTTGTAACGGTAACCATCATCGGCCAATTCATGAGCGGGGGCAACTTCAATGGAAGCGGAAACTGGAGGCAAGTATTCGTTGGTGGGTTCAGCGACGGGGGCAGCTTCTTCAACGGGAGCCTGGTATTCGTAGGCGGCCACGTGGCTGGCATCACGACGATTGCGACGGTAGACAACACGGCGGTTGGTCTTGTAACGGTAACCATCAACGGCCAATTCATGAGCTGGGGCAGCTTCTACGGAAGCTGAAACTGGGGGCAAGTATTCGTTGGTGGGTTCAGCGACGGGGGCAGCTTCTTCAACGGGAGCCTGGTATTCGTAGGCGGCCACGTGGCTGGCATCACGACGATTGCGACGGTAGACAACACGGCGGTTGGTCTTGTAACGGTAACCATCAACGGCCAATTCATGAGCGGGAGCAGCTTCTTCAACTACGACTTGTTGGACGGGAGCAACTTCAACGGGAGCAGCTTCTTGTACGGGAGGCAAGTATTCGTTGGAGACATCACGACGGTTGCGACGGTAGACAACACGACGGTTGGTCTTGTAACGGTAACCATCAACGGCCAATTCATGAGCAGGAGCAGCTTCTTCAACTACAGCTTGTTGGACGGGAGCAACTTCAACAGGAGCAGCTTCTTGTACAGGGGGCAAGTATTCGTTGGAGACATCACGACGGTTGCGACGATAGACAACACGGCGGTTGGTCTTGTAACGGTAACCATCGGCGGCCAATTCATGAGCAGGAGCAGCTTCTTCAACTACAGCTTGTTGGACGGGAGCAACTTCAACAGGAGCAGCTTCTTGTACAGGGGGCAAGTATTCGTTGGAGACATCACGACGGTTGCGACGATAGACAACACGGCGGTTGGTCTTGTAACGGTAACCATCGGCGGCCAATTCATGAGCGGGAGCGGCTTCTTCGACTACTACATTAACGGTGATGGGTTCTTCGGCAACGGGAGCGGATTCCTGTACAGGGGGCAAGTATTCGTTGGAGACATCACGACGGTTGCGACGATAGACAACGCGACGGTTGGTCTTGTAACGGTAACCATCATCAGCCAATTCATGAGCAGGGGCAGCTTCTTCAACTACAACTTGTTGGACGGCAGCAACTTCAACGGGAGCAGCTTCTTGTACGGGAGGTAAGTATTCGTTGGAGGGCAAGTGGCTGACATCAGCAGCTACTACCGCAAGAACGGCAAAGGCAATCAAGAAAAATTTCTATGGGAATGGAAGAAAACAAACGACGGAAATGAATAATTTAGCACACAACATGGCTTTTTAATCCAATTTCTGATGCGAAACCTACCATTTTCGATTTTAGAATGATATTTTAATCAAATAATCCAACGACTTTTACACTGTAAAACTTAATGTTTACAGTAGTAAATCCAAAACTAGAATGTTGTATTGTGGTCCTGTGCAAACTATTTATACAAAATCTCTACCGCTGCGAACGGTGCAAAGCTGCTTGTAAAACTATGGCCTAAGCATAGCATAACACGAACAACTGTTATTATGCTCACATACACTTGATTGTTATCTTCGTTGGAGAATATATGGAGGAATCAGATGTAAAATTACGCACTCATCTGCCTCTTCCACTCAGTTGGTCAAAAGTAAACGCTCACGCATATGCATAAGCAAACTGACAAGAAGAAGAAAGAATATGATGATAAAGAAAAAAACAATAGAAAAAGTTGTAGAAAAAAGTGAATGTTTCAGATGTGAAATGCTAAAAATGATCATCTTCAAACGTTTGCCGAATTGTTGTTGTTGTTTTGTTCTGTCAATAATTTATGCCGTATTTTAATTGCCAACCAATTCAAAGTGATCGTTTCTGAATATTAATTTCAAAAAATAAATTTAAATATGTAAAAGGAAAATAAATTAAATTAACAAAATTAGTTCAGACCCCTCAATCAGACGGAGTGACTGACTGCTGAATTGTTTAATTCTTTCTCCTCGTAAAGTTGTCTGTTATTAATCTTCTTCATGACAAATTTAATTTTTAGAAATTTTATTGAATAATAAATTAAAATTGAATAAATTGATTGGCTTTTTTCTGACATTTTCGGAACTGTTTGCAAATTTTGACTTGGCAACACGTACTCCGTATGTTCAGTACCCATCACTGCCTAATTATTCGCCATCAAAATTAATGTTGAATCTACAGTTGCCCAACACCTCTTACTATTGCCATTAAGAAACTATAAACTATGCCGTTATAGTTCAGGTAACGACTTTAGAAGGGCTGATTTTAATTTTTTTTTAGAAAAATATTTAAATTTTAGCTGGGTTTAGTTATGTCACGTGCTTTTTTTTTTTGTTTTTTCTTATCATATTTCAAAACGACTAATTGATTGTATAAGACCTCTTCAGCCTAAAGTCAACTTAATTAACTTTCACTCTGTTATTTGCATGAGAATTATATTAAATGCCGATTTTACAGCGTGAATATCAAGTTCATCGTATTGTTTGTTTGACCCTAAAGTGTTGGATTTAATTTTGATTGCGGTGATGCAACTACAACTCTCTGAGTTTGAGGTGGCGGATTCGTTTGCATATACTTTTACTTCTTACAAAATGAATATCAAATGAATAGACGTAATGAAACTATTCCTGGCTTTTGCTCGGGTGGGGCATCTATCCGTTTAAATTTGAACCATCGGTTATTTCGAATCTGGCAATACTTATTCTGTCAGTATATTATCTACATTGAACGTAATGAATCGATTTTCGATTGAGCAACATTGGGATTTATTGGGACAGCCAGAAACTGCACAATGAAGTAGATTTTGCCACAAAAAAGGCATATTTTCGGGTGAACCATTTGGACATTTGAAGCTAGACACGGTGTTACGAAAAGCCAATGCACTCATTACGAGTGATTTTTTGGTGCTGCTTGTGGCCCATATTTCTTTGAAAATGAGGAACGGCGCAACCATTACGGTCAATGGAGATACATATCGCTGCATGTTAACCGATTTGTTTACAAGCCACTCTTCATGGTTTTGATGTAAATTATGTTAGGATTCAACATACATACATAATTGGCCATTACAACCCTTCAGTCAGGATTACGGCCTTGTTTCTCACACCACTTATGGTGTGTGTATTAATTTTTATACATGAGTGGCGGAACCTACTGTGGATTCAGTGGACTCAGAAGGACATATTTTGCGAAACTTTTCATGGCAATTTTTATTTACTCTCAGAGTTTTTGTCAGAAATCTGCTGAGAGGAAGCCGCCGAAGAAATATTTTTTTTCATATTTCGTTTTTGATGTCTGACCGGGGATTCGAACCCTGGCCTTTCGTCTAATAAGCCAACACAATACCTACTAGACTTCAAGGATTCAACAAGATGATACAATTTCCCAATACATCTCAGGCCACAATCGATTTATTGTATCAAAAGTTTGATGGCCGTTTAATTAGCCGCAATAGTAATGTCAATTGGCCGCCAATAAGCTGCAATTTGCCACCGTTGGACTGTTTTGTGTGGGGCACCTTCAAAGAAGAGTATTATGCCGACAAATCAGAGACAATTGAGGATTCGAGGGCCAACATTTGTGATGCCATCACCAAGATACAATCCCATCTACTCGAGAAAGTTCACAACAAAACAATAAATTTGGCAAAATTTCAAACTTGCTTAGGAAGGAAAAATATGAAATTTCAGAATGGAATCAGGAACCGCGCGACTTCCCGGCTATTATTACTTCTTAATCGATCTTAAGTAAATGTAATTGGGTTCCAAATTTTAAGCATGGGATAATTATTATTAGTATATTCGTCATAGCGAACGAAAATTGTTCGCACAATGTCGAGTATACTCGTCTTAATGAAAGAAAATATCACACTCGAATTAGTATTCAAAGCATCTAATGGATTTTTTTCACTCTGAAAGATCTTTAAAAAAGTATTTTGAAACAAAAATTAAGCAGCTAAAGGGTTAATCATATCATTGAAACGTATATGAAAACCATAATTCGGTTTCAACAATTTCATGGCAATTCTTTCTGATTACGATGAATGACACTTTGCCGCATATATTTCACTAATTTGTTAAAATTCCCCTCATCATAAAATTTATTTTCAAGTATTTTTACTTGCAAAATAATCATTAAAACCATCCCAATAAGGATTGTTATTCCTTCCCCTTTGCACGCTCCACTATTTCTGTTTCCATTGCCCTATTTAATGAGCATTAAAGTATTTATAAAATCTGATATGGGGTAGGTAGCCCTAGTTGTAACCGAAATAAAAGAGCACGAATGGATACATAACGTAATTACGGTGTCATTGACATTTTCTCGTAACACTACGTCTGCAAAATCAAACTCTCGCTCTCTCTCTCTCCCACATTTACTCTTACCTAAACTAAAACCACATAACTATGGAATAGTAAATACGTCTGCCTGGTATATACTGGGTGTTGACAACATTTTTTTTTTTCGTTGTTGGTTTTTTAATAATTTGTTTAGGTTTCGTTAACAAATAAATAAAAATGAATTGAAATGAAATGGAATGAAATACAATGAAATGAAATGAAATGAATATTAATGACTAAACCATGGCGACTGAACAAACAATGGAAATGTCTAAACGACTTCAATAAACTGACTAAGTAAACCCAAGTAAAAATGAATGATTGAAATGAAAAGAAAGAAAAAAAAATAAAAAAATTATCATAAGAAAACAAAAAAAAAAAATACGTTTACTTACCTCGAAATTAATTAAACGGCCGATTGTACACAGTAAATTGTGATAAGAGCCCAAAAAAAAGGAGTTTTAACTGTAAAAAAAAGCTGATTTGGCTGTAGAGAGAAACTAATCAAAAACTCATCAACTTGTTAAAGCCAGAAAAATATTAAAAAAAAAAAGAAAAACATTTTATTTTCCCCTTTTTCATTTTTCTTAGCCACTTGGTCACACTAAATGGTTGAAATTATGACAGAAATAAACTGTAAGCCATTAATTATATGGTAGGGGGAGAGAGAACACAGAAATTATAGGGTGTAATGGCTTCGCAACAATTTTATGGTAAACGATACAAATGGGGACTGGAGAAATTGCGAATGTCAGGTTTCTTTACATAAAAAAAAAAAAAGTGATTAATATTGACTGGATAAGAGGGTACTATTTTAGTACTTTTTTTCACTTAAAAAAAATGTTAAAATTTTATGAAAAAGACATATAAATAAAGAACTGGTAAAATACTTTTTTAAAGTACTTATTTAAAGTACTTTTTAAGATACTTACTTAATGTACTTTTTAAAGCACTTTTTCCAAGTGCTCTTTAAAGTACCTATTAAAACCCATTTTAAAGTACTTTTTAAAGTACTTATTTAAATTACTTATTTAAAGTACTTATTTAAAGCACTCTTTGCAAGTACTTTTTTTAAAATAGCTATTTAAAACACTTTTTCAAAGTACTTTTTAAAGCACTTTTTCCAAGTACTTTTTAAAGTACCTATTTAAAACACTTTTTAAATTATTGTTTAGTTCTTCTTTAAAATACTTTTTTAAAAAACGGATTTTAGATTAAAATTTGTGAAGGAGGAAAACAGTTTTTGTTGTTAGCAAAGGAGTCTTTGTCTTTACATATGTACATACAACGTACTTCACAAAAGTATTTCGACATCTGACATTGATAATTGCCTTCTGAATGAAGCTTCTGCTCCCAAAAGTATCTTAGAACTGCTCAAGATGTGTGTTTTATAGCATTTAATAATCAAGCTCTGATCACGTTTGCTATTAAGGTTAAGTGATGAGGTGTATCCTCTTTGAATAACAAGATTGTGCTACTTGGGGTGCAGTATTTAATCTCAATTTGATACAACAAATAAGAGGCAACGCCAAGATCACTAATTGAAACCAACCAGGATTAAGCTAGAACTAGAAACGTTCTTTTTATGGCAAGAGCAGAAGACTGACCCCTGAGACACGTCTATTACTAAATTCAGTATCCACTGAATCTCCACTGAACGTAATGAATCCATTTTCGCTTGAGTAGCGTTGGGATTTATTGGGCAACTGAAACTGCGCGATGATGTCGATTTTGACAAAATAAAATCAGTCATCTTTACGGATGAAGCTCATTTTCATCTTGGTTGGTACGTTAATAAGTAAAATTATTGTATTTGGGGTTCAGGAAACCCACAGGAGCCAATGCACCCATTACGAGTGACCGTTTGGTGCAGCTTGTTAAGCGAAAGCATCACATATTTCTTGAAAATGAAAGACTGCATAACATTTACGCTCTTTATGTTATAGACGTGAACGATGTTTGTTTTCAATAGGATGGTGCAGGTTGACACACATCTTTTGATGTCCGTTTAATTAGCCGAAATGGTGTTGTCAATTTGGTCGCCAAGAAGCTGTGATTTGCCACCGTTGAACTATTTTTTGTGGGTTGCCGTTAAAGAAAAATATTATGCCAACAAACCAGAGAGACAATTGAGCATTTGAAGGCCAACATTCGTGATGCCATCGCCAAGGTGCGAGAAAGTTCAAACAAAATATAAAATTTGCAAAATTTCAAACCGTTTCTCAACCTATATTGCTTAGGAATGAAAAATATGAAATATCAGAATGGAATCAGGATATCTTTATGCAAAGGATTTCTGAATACCGCTTGGTTTACCGGCTATTGGTTGCCAAGAAGCAGTGTTTTGCTACTGTTGGACTATTTTTTGTGGGGCGCCGTTAAAGAAAAATATTATGCCGACAATCCAGAGAGACAATTGAGCATTTGACATTTTGTGATGTCGAGATACGACCCAATACACTCGAAAAAGTGCACCAAAATTTGTTCGATCGAATGAGATACTGTAAGGCCAACCACGGCAGCCATACGGGAACAAATTTGGAAAATTTTTCAAACCGTTCTTGTGTTATTGCATTTTTAAATGTAAACTTTTAAATCAACCACCCCGTACTAGCATGTAACATTTATTTCAAAAAAAAAAAAGGGGGAGATTGTAGCTCTCATCTCTATATATAGCAAGTGTTTACCTTAAAAACTACCATCTTAGAACAAAAAGCTTAATTTATTCCTAGAATTAGCCAAAAATCCAAATAATTTAATTTATTGGGATAAAAAACCAGGGATTTCTAAAAAATCTGCTTCTATTCGATTGGAATTTTTAATATTAATCATATTCTTCTTCTTATTCTTTTACAGATTACTACTTTGCAATTTAAATTAAAAGCTTCGAAAATAATTTATTAACAATATTACACTCAGCATAATTAATTAGTTAATTATAGATATAAAATTAAAAAAAATTTATAAACAATATAAAATATTTCAAAAACAATACTATTATTAACCAATCATACCAATAGAAAGATAATTATTAAACTTTTTTTAAATAAAAAATAAAAAAATAAATCAAATGCTGTGTTACAATACCGTTATTTAAAATTATAAAAAATATTAAAAAATATTTTTAATTAATTAAAAATTAAAAATAATTATAAATCAATGGATTTTTAATTAATCATAAAATTTCCATAAATTATTATTAAAAAAAAAACAAAAAACAAAAGAAAATATTACACTTTAAACTAAAAAACCATAGTGATATTAAAAGCGTTTGTCTTTATATTAAAAAAAAAAAAACAAAATATTTAATCAACTTTATTAATTAAAATTCAATTTCAAATTAAAACAAAAATACAAAATAGTAAAGTGTTGTGAATATTTAAAAAAAAAGAAAAGAAAACTTAAATCAATTTTCAAATTAGAATCCAAAAAAAACCTCTTCAAATCAAAATAATAATAATACTGCTACTATACAGCAACAACAACAACAACAACAACAAAATAAACAGTTATAATAACAAAACCATCAAACAAATAACGGGGTTCAAGTTTCAACTTTAACCTTAAACTTACAACAGCAGACACCTTTAAACACATGTACTGGCAACGCTAACACAATATACTCAGTACAACTCCTATATCCCATCTCTCTCACACACACACACACACATACTGCCTCTGTGGCTCTTTGAACAATACATTTAAAAGCATTTTGACTTAAAACCAAATAAATAGAAGAAGAAGAATAAGAACAAAAAGAACAAAAACAACAATTACAATTACAATTACAATTTATAAACGCCTAAATTGCAAATCGCATCCAAACAACTGTGTGTGTGTGGCAGCAACGACCTTCGCGTGTTGCAGACCAGCCCGACACAAACAAACGAAAAAAAAAACCAAAAACAAAAAGGCTGTGAAACTATAATAAAAAAGGATTTCTCTTACCAACACCTTAAGGACATATTGGTATACGAAAAATGTTTTAAAACACAACAACAACAACAGCACACCATCTAAAAAACAAAAATCGTTGTTACAAGTTTCAACTATGGCAACAGCAACTGTCTTGTAGACACCGACTACAACAATTTCCTTTAACATAACAGTAAACGGCTGGCTAGCCGTACCCACCCATTTTCTTTCCTACTCCTACAGCGCTGCCTAACTCCTAACTCCTGCATTTGGCTGTAATTATATACGTTTCTGGTGTCTATTTGCTCGTATTTTTTTGGCCGTCTCCCATGCAACAATAATAAATCTTGCCAAAGCGTCATGACCGGATGTACGGTAAGTGGTAATTTTTCTATTTCTTTTTGTATTTTTTTTTCATTTTTTCATTTTTTTTTCCTTTCTTTCAAAATCAATTTCTATAGTAGACACAAACTTTCAATTTTCATACAATTTTTCTTTTTTGGTTTAAAAACTTTAGAAACGAGACTAAATTTTCAAACACAATTCACAAGTCGTGGCTAATTGGTCAAGTGCAGTAGAGTCACGCTAAAGCAACTATACTAAGTATAAGTTAATTATAGTGGTTCATTATTGCATTGCGTAATAGAGTTTAAATTTCATAATTTTAATTGCAAGAGTTTTCTATGAGAAAAGGAGCTGCTCTGTAAGGAATCAAGACGGACTTTGACACTGACAGCTATACTGATTACATAAAATGGTTGCTACATAAACACTAAAAACAGTTTTTATAGCTTTGGCTTAGAAAGTTATCCAGATTAATATTTTTATATGTTCAACCAATAGACTATGTGGGTCCTTCTGCTATGATAATCCTAATCAGGTCTGTTCAGCATTACAGAAGATGCTACTGCTATCTATTACTAATACATGCACAAATCTTTATAGAAGAAAGTCATTACATAACATTTTGAAACATTGTTTTCCCCCGAAAACGCGTTGTTTTAGTGTAGAATCGAAGTTTTGTAATGAGTAATCCTCCTTTGGAAGACCCTGAGACTTGGGTGAATGGCGGCAATAGTAAACTCACAATAGGATCCAGCAAGATCCTTCTTTGGCAAGATTTGGCTTTAATAAGCAAGCTTTTCGATGAATACAATATCCAATCCATTTTCACAAAGAACAATGTTTCTCAAGAACAACTAAGTGGCAACCCTACCATCCTAGAAACTTAAATAAAACTAAAAGAAAGCGTAGGAACGAAGTATTAAGAAAACGAGAGATATGCTTTGGGCAGAAATGTCCCTTAAAGACACAAGATAACAATAATTTGTGTTCCAATTAATATAAACCGTGAAATAAGGCCCTTCCAACACACACTCAAAAGTTCTGTGGGTGGCCAGATCTGTTCGTTGAATGATTTCGGTTCTATTGCTGTCACCCTCTCACCTTACTGTCCACAGACAAGTTCACTGGGTGGCCCATATGCTACCCAGTGTGAGGTAAGCCTCCTTGTTATGATCCGTTAAGAGTGGGTTTGAACCACCCTTAACACTAGATGAAACCGGCCAGTTAGTAAAACTTTAGTCACCGTGCCTAGATCTTCAAACGTTCAGTCACCCAAAAACCGATGTCGCTAGTTTCGAAATGCAGGGACACTCACATAAAAGGTATTGTGTTGCGATTCCGTTTCTTCCATATCATTGCAGCTTCTACAGTAAGCTTAGTAGGGCAGTCCAAGCTTGTTAGTTAAATTGCCGCAGCGTATCGTTAGAATACCTGTTAGAATGAGAACCGTTCTCCTATCGAACTCAACTAGTTCCTTGGATTGTTTTACTGGACACAGCACTTTTCGGCAATCAGGTATGTTAAACCATCTACGGTTTGTTGAATTCCATGCTGGTTTTTTAAATTAGGAAAAGTATTCTTGTAGGGGCAAATATATCCCCTCTATAGCCTCCTCTTCAAACATTTTCGATCCCTTTCGTACCAGTTTGTCAGCCTTTTTGTTTCCCTATATAGAACGGAACCCAGTACAGGCGGATGTTGAGTTAACCCTTTGATTTGAAGAAATGGGATACCAGCGCTTTAATTACTGCTTGACTGTCCAAACATATTATCCCGTTTTAATAAAGGTTAGCATAGAAAGGTCATACTATGCCACCTCTTGAGAAAGAGTATAGAACAGCAAAGCTCCTCACCCTTAATATTTTCCCATCGGGTTGGCTAGGCAACGACAAATGGCAACTTTATCATACTAGAATACGCTGCTGTAAGCCAACATAAGCGGTTTACTGGATTAATGAAACTTTACTTTACTATGAAAACAGAAAAGAGAGATCAGTTTTCTTGCTTATATTACCCACTGTAGTTCAACGAACATTCTAAATAACTATCCTTTCGTTCTAATTGTATGAGTTGTACGGACATAGATTTTTTTTCAAATACAGTCTAACTGTAACAACAACAACAACAACAAAACATATGGAAATTGTTGGAAATGAGTGACGCTTGTTTTGGTATTTTGTGTGAAAATTTATGCATTTTCCTAGCAGTTGGTATTTAAGAATTTCCTTTTGGAAAATAAAACTGATTCTTACACTTGTTACCCCTTTTCCCTTTGACATTCATGAAATTTTTCCTTTTAGGTGTTATTACCCCCCAGAAAGGGGGGGGGTGGGTCTACAAAACGGGACAGGAAAAACTAAAAAAACGAACATATGTTCTCGTTACTGTCTATTTAAATTCCAAGTACGAGTTGATGTGCCAAGTTTTTCTTTTTCTTTTTTTTTTTTAATATTTCCATAGGCATTATTGGTTTATTGAAATTTCCCAAAGTACCACCAGTAACAGTTAGAGCATGTACTGACTGTATTGTAAGTACGTTTGAGTGTTGTACTCGTACTTGTCATGATTATGAGTATTTTTGTGAATTTAAAATTTTGTTGTCTTAAGGTAAAGGTTACTCTGTAGCCTTCATATTCAAAAATTGTTCATGAAACAGAAAAAATATTCAAAATAAATTGTAATGAACTTCACACTTCCTTTCCTTTTTTTTTTTTTTTTTTTTTTTGGCAATAAATGTCTAACAAAAATGATGAGCTCAAGTATATTTAGACCTTTCCTTTGCCTTCAATTCAACACTAAATAGGCGGCATTGCGCAAAATAGTATATCCTTAGGAAATATTCTGCTATTGTATATCCCTTAAGGCGTTATGAGGATGACTTCCGTCGAGTAGACACTGCTGCACTCACACTTCGTCAAATCAAAGGACGTGAGGAGTTGCACAGACTCTCTATACCGTATATTTCCATACAGGACCCGCCTCTACTAGGTTCCAGGCCACTAGGGCATGAGGGATACGAAAAGGCGAACGAACTGGCCCAGAAATGGTCGGAGATGGCTGAGGGGGAGACAATAAAGGGCACACATATATAGCCGCCCCTCTTTACTTTTTCAAATTGGAAAAATTAGCATGCAATTCAACAAACCGTGGGTGGTCCGGTGGTGGTTCTTAGTTGCCGAATTTGAAAATTGTTGTGACCAGCTGTGGACAGCGGGAGAAACAGGTAACTACTTGAGTTCGACAAGAAAACGATTCACATTCTAACAGGAATACTAATGGCACTTCCGCTGACAAGGTCTGACCCATCAGGATTACTACAAAATCTGCCATGATGTGGAGGAAACAAAATCGGTGCAACATCTTTTATGCGAGTGCCCGGCAATGCAGGACAGACGTTATCGGTTTTTGGGTGACAGAACGTTCGAAGATGTGGGCATGGTGGCAAATGTAGCACTAATGGAGCTGGTCGTTTTCATCCGGAGGTCGGGATGGATCAAACCCACTCATCATAACAGGGCTTACCTCACACTGGATAACACAATGGGTCATATGGACCACCGAGTGAACTTGCCTGTCAACACGGCACGCTACACCCTAACCTAATCTAATGTGACATTGCTAGGATTTGAACTCAGCTAAGTTACTTAAACTATCTTATGCTTCCTAGTCACCATGTAAATCATAAACAATCATCTTTATTGAAGTATTTTATATCGTAGACATAACTTCACGCATTAAAACAACAATTATCATTAGATAGTTTAATTAAATGCTAACATGGACATCCTAGCATTCCCATTACCTAGTCTAACAATAATTGGAAATATTTTTTAACTTTTGTTGGCATTTCCTAACAGATACTGAAATGATGGAATTTAATAGAGGTGGGTGACAAATAAATTCCTTTAATTTATGCCAAATATCGCTACAAGTAAATTATAGATAAAGAGAGAGAGAGAGGGAGAGAGAAAGCTTTAAAAACACTCTGTATGAGAAATCTGTCCCTTGACATTATATTGTAACGCATTAAAAGACCTGACATACTTCTTTTGGAATTTACTGATGATGACGATGACGATACTCTCCTGTACTTCAGCTTGCAAGCAAAAGACTGCAACTGATTTACGGTTGTTAGAGGCCATGACGTTCTTGGCGGACGTTGTAGGTTAAAGCTACTTTAGCGTTAGTATTAAACCCAAGAGCATTTGATGTGTGATCAAACCAATTCTGTTAGTGAGTTATTGCATTACAAGATGCTCTTTGTCAAATACAACGCTTTTCTTCACCTAACAGATCAATCCCCCATAAATATGGAAGCTGTAAAGGACGCTATAATAGGATGAGGCATATGGAGCCGAAAAATGCCAGAGATAACTCAAATTTAGGTGAACAAACAAAACTAAACGTAATAAATTTGAACGCGATATTTAATAGTTTTGACACCCCAACTATATTACGAACTGCTTGGCTATATTTTTAAAATTGCCTTTAACCGTTTCAAACATAACCACCACAAACGTTTTTTAAAAAATCAAACTTTAATTTTACACACACCATGTGCTCCTCCTTCAAGCTGCTTCTGCTTGCCGTTCGATCGTAGAATTTCGCCGTTAACATATTCCGTCTCATTTTTATTTGATATTCTATTAGGTTAGGTTAGGTTAGGTTTGAGGACGTGTGCTTGTCATTGGGTCAAAATGACTCATTATAAATTCTCTCCTAGAAGCGAGTGAGAGAAGGAGAAGCGGTAAGAAAGAGAGGATATAAGAGACGGGATAAAAATGGACCACAAATACATCAGAGAGCGCGACTACAATCTTGATGACCTAAAACTTCTCAACCAGCTCAACTTATTTATGAATCTAGGGAGGGACCTAATGTCGGCTCTTGACAGAGATTAAAAAACTTCTAAGAAGCCATTGCCCAGGGTCCTCAATCTCAACCTATTAAGAGCTGAACAATTGCGAAGGAAGTGTTTGTTTCCAGCTCCTCTTTACCACAACATACCCTGCAATATTCCGGATCCCAGGTTCAAAATCCTTGTCAACGATCTAACCTCGCAATGCGGAGTAATAAAACCAATAAGCTTTGGCTGGTCTTATCTAAGACCAGTAGCAAACATATTTTTTCACTGTCTATAGCAATCCGTAGACACCAAGCTACATAAAAACGATTTTAAAAAAAAGTACCAAAAAAAAAGTACTTCATATTTCAAAAGTACCATAAAGAAAATTTTTATTTCTTAAAATATGCCAATAATTTAAATATTGCCCCCATAAACATACATTTTAGCCAAAAGTATGAAAACTTTCTTTTAGAAAAACGATTTTAAAAAAGTACCAAAAAAAGTACTTCATTATATTGAAAATAGAACATTTTTGGTACTATTTATTTTATAGTTTTTTAGTATTAAAATATAAATCGTTGTGAAAATTTATTTTTAAGTTTAGTTTTTTTTTTATAAATCGTTGTGAAATTTATTTTTAAGTTTAGTTTTTTTTAGTACCAAACAATTTTATGGAAAAGTACTTTTTATGGAAAAGTACTTTTTTGGGAATTTATAAAAATAATTAATTTCAAATATTTTAATTTTTAATTTAATTTAATTTTGATTAATTTTCCAAGATTCTTACAAAAAGTACTATTTTTCACGTTGTTTTTCACATTTCTTTACAGATATTACAAAAATGCAGGAAATGAATTATCTGCAGGATAATTCTAAAGTGGAGGCACTTACCAAATCTGTACTCATCTCCATTTTAGGTGTAGCCATTGTACTCTCCAATCTACTCATTATAGCCACTTATGCCAATTTCAAAGGTAAGTCGAGTCGTGTAAACGGCTAAGAAAAAAAAGAAAAAAAAATTTATTTAAAACAATATTTTGGTGAAAAAATCCAAAAAAAAACCAATTTGACCAATACAAATATAGATTTTCATATATACATACATACAATACATATATATGTACGTACTACATACATATTGTGTTTATGTGAGTGAGAATATGAGTGAATGAATGAGGATCAATAAGGTAAATGTGTTGTAGTCAATTCTAATTTTTCATTTTTTTTTGTAATAAAAAGCTTTACTTTAAATAAACAAATAAAAAAATAAAAAATTAAAAATAAAAAATTGGAATGAAAAAAAAAATTAAAAAAAAAAACCAAAAAAAAAAATACTGAAAATGTTAATGCTTGTAGTTGAAAAGAAGGGAAACAAAATGAATGCTTTTTTCCAAAAACACAAAGCTACACAAACAAAAAATATGCACAGGTTCTCTATCATAAGAAATGACCTTCAAAGAGTCCCTCCCTAAAGTATAATCAAACATTTTTAATGTTTTCCTATGAAAAAAAAAATTCAATCAATTTGTTTCAAAGCAACCTTTGCATATTTTTTTTTTGTAGCACAGTGTAATTTTATTTTAAAACATATAACCTAAGTAAGGAACACAAAATTGATAATTTTTTTTTATAAAAAATTGTTTTTTTTCTTTAACTGTACGTGCGTATGAATGTTACAACAAACAAACAATAGGTCCCACTGAAGTCATAAATTATTATCTGCTGTCTTTGGCTGTGGCAGATCTATTATGCGGTCTTTTGGTGGTGCCGTTTTCAGTTTATCCTGCCTTAACGGGAGAGTGGCTGCATGAAGAATATTTATGCCGCTTTACCGGATATATAGAGGTTACGTTATGGGCGGTATCTGTGTATACATTTATGTGGATATCGGTTGATCGTTATCTGGCAGTACGTAAGCCATTACGTTACGAAACAGTACAGACAAAAACCAGGTAAGTGTTAAACATAATAAGATGTAGTAAAAAGAAATTTTCATATTTTCATTCACGATCACATAAGGATAATCGAGTCAGGCTTGATGTGTTTTGTGCGATCAATAGGATAAAATACCTACTGTAAGCTTAATATAAAGTCAAACACTTAATTAAGTTTCTAGCGTTCGTTAATAGGATACAAAGCCAGGCCACATGACAGAACACACCCATGTTTAGAACTTTTTCCTGTCTATCTATGCTTAATCAAAACATAAGATTTTAGTAATCAAAGATCAGTTACTTTTTGCCAATAGAAATGAAGTTCCGTAAGTTTGGTTTCGTGGTTCTTATGAACACATTTTATAGCCCAGATCTGATCTGAACTGCTTACCATCTGTCCTTCTCCGATTTTGTTGGAAAAAAACTTATCCATCAAGAGAGAAGTTTTTGAGGAATCATCTAGAAAATGGATAAGGTGTAGTGTTGAGGCTTTTCGATTCTCTAGAATTTTTAAAAATTGAGAGACTTCGTTACGACTCGTAATAATTCATTTAGAAGCCACTGAACACCTCCCAGTAAGAATAACAGCAACAGCGAACACATTTCGTTTTGCTAGAGATGTCTGACCGGAGGTTTAAATCGTTGCTTTACGTCTAATAAGCCTCATTAAAAAGATGTCTTCCTTTAACAGCCTCATGCATAAATTTCATAATTCATGGATTTCTTTTTACTACACCTTATCTGTTTTTTTTTTATGAAATAAAATTGTTTTTGTTTAAATATTTAAACTCTTCTTTCCTTCTACTTGCCGCTGTCATAGATGCCAGTGTTGGATGGCTTTCACATGGATATCTGCTGCCTTGTTATGCAGTCCACCGATATTAGGTTATACGGCACCGATTAAGAATCATGTTGCGCATATATGTATGCTCGATTGGGGCAATATAGCCGCCTATAGTATAACATTAGCTATATTAGTTTTAGGTCCTAGCGTTATATCCATTGTTCATAATTACACATACATTTTCATAATGATGCGTAAAATAAAATCGGGTGAACCGATACATGATAAAGAGTATGCGACCGCATTAGCTGAAAATTTATCGAATCCAAGTCATATGATGTCATTCGCATTAGTGTTTGCATTCTGGATGTCATGGTTGCCATGGATATCGTTGCGTCTATACGAATTGGCAACCGGTGATGTTATACAAAGTACTCTCATTAATTTTGGCGTAGTTTGGATTGGTGTTTTAAATTCATTTTGGAAAATCATTATTATGACCACAATGTCACCGCAATTTCGTATCGCTCTCAGAGTATTTTGCTTAACAATATGCTGTAAGACTAAGGGCCGTTTGCAAGCCGAACTAATCGGGTTAGACCCAGATGACTAGAGTCGTTAGATTTTCTTTGAAACAAAAACAAAAAAAAAAAAATTTTTTTTTTTTTGAAAACAAAAAAAATTAGAAAAAAAAAATTGGCTTGTTTTTACAATAAATTTTTAATTAGAAAACGAAACTCAAACTTAAAAATTCATAAACAAAAATTTTACCCCTCATTACAATTACACACTGTTTCACACTCACACTCACCTAACAGACAAGACAGCAACACTACCTTGCTACACTAATGTACACAATTGTATTGTATTGTACTGTATGATGGGGTGGTACACTCCATAACACTTAAAAGAACAACAAAACGTTTCAAATTTCAAATTTAAAGAGAAAACAAAACAATTCCATTTTATAATTGAATAATTAATTTTATAATTAATTATAACGGATTAAATTAAAAATATTTCAAAAAAGCTAATTGGTTGTAATTTAAAATTATTATTCATAAAAAAAAAAAAACTAGTCCGATATATAGTTTAGAAACCAAACAACAACAAATACTCTTTATATACTCTACAATTATATATTCTGAGAAAAAAAATAAAATTAAAATAAAAAAATCTTAACACGTAATGCGTAATGCGTAAGAATCATACATTTTTAAGCTAAAAATAAAAAACAAATAAAAGTAATGTTATATGGTAACCTTGGCTAAAACGGTTACCGGCCCTTTTTTTTAGTAATTTAAGACTTCAATTATAGAAAATTTCATTCCAAATTAAACAAAAGCAGAAAGGTAAAAACAAAAAAAAAACTTATTTTTGATAAGTAGTTTTAAAAAAAAAACAACATTTTAAGAGCTTAAATTAATTAATTTATTATGTTTAAAAACAATTTTTATTTAAAAAACAAAAAAAAAACAAAAAACGATAAAAACAAAAAACTCAAAATAGAAAGTAGAAAATGAAAATGTTAATTTTTCGATTCGTTAAAATACTGAAGAAGAAAAAAAAAATTCAAAACTAAATTAAATAGAAAACTGCATTTAAAAACAAAAATAATAAAGCTAAAGTAGTATAAAATTATTTAGAATTTAAAAATAAATTCAATAAAACAAAATGTAAGGAACGAATGAAATGAAACATTGAAAATGTTACGTGCAAGAAAAAGCACAGGAGTTTTCAAATATACCATCCCCGTAGTCTCCTTTCAATGCATTTTTTTCTTTCTTTTTTTTTTCAAAAAATAAAAAGTTCTCTAGGCCTTTAAAATAGATTCTTTGTTCGGTCTTTCTTCTTCCACCGAAGCCATTTCTTAAGCTCTGGAAACTCGTGTTCCTAACCTAAAAAATATCGTTGATGAGAAAACAATTTGTGGTCTAAGTTCATGGATATGTTGTCCTCCAAAATAGGTATTTTCTTGTGACATTATATTGTCGTTGGTTCCATAATATCTTTTCATTGAACCGTTTCTACAAGTTTGTAAACCTACGGAAAAGGAAAACCTATTTGTTTGAATGAAAGATGAATTCGGTGTCTAATTCATAAATTTTTTACCGCGCAGCGAAATATGTTGTCCTCCAAAATAGGTATTTTCTTGTGAGATTATGTCGTCTTTGGTCCCAAATAACCTTTCATGGAACCGTTTCTACAAGTTTGTAAACCTACGGAGAAAGAAAACTTATTTGTTTGAAAACTCGCGGATTAATCCGAAGCAAGAAGTGAATTAAAAACGAATTCGTGGTCTAATTCATAAATTTTTTACCGCGCAGCGAAATATGTTGTCCTCCAAAATAGGTATTTTCTTGTGAGATTATATCGTCTTTGGCCCCAAATAACTTTTCATGGAACCGTTTCTACAAGTTTGTAAACCTACGGAGAAAGAAAACTTATTTGTTTGAAAACTCGCGGATTAATCCGAAGCAAGAAGTGAATTAAAAACGAATTCGTGGTCTAATCCATAAATTTTTTACCGCTTAACGAAATATGTTGTCCTCCAAAATAGGTATTTTCTTGAGAGATTATATTGTCGTTGGTCCCAAATAGCTTTTCATTGAACCATATTTCTACAAGTTTGAAAAACCGCTGGTAAATCCAGAGAAAGAAAACTGGTTTGTTTGAAAACTCGCGGTTAAAATTAGAGAAAGAAGTGAACGGAAGAACAATTCGTACGCCTAATTCATGGATTTTTGTCAACGTTAGATGATTTCACTCTTTTGAAGACAAATCTCCTTCCGTCGTTGCATTTCTTAAGGTTTAAAAGAAATAGTAATTAACCCCCTAAAATATAAAAAGGAGTGGATGTGGTGAGAGTAGTAATTCGTATAAGAGACGTAGGCTCCCGCTAATTGAGTTCCATTCTCTTCTATATGCGACTTGTGGCCACTATTATCAGCTATGTCTTAACCGTCTCCTACAATGGCTGCCATTTCAAATAAATTACAGTCCTGATTGTATCAGACTGTACATATTGTGACCAAAACATGCCAGAATATGTGTTTGGACTCAGAGTTAAAGTATCGCTGATGGCTATGGACTTCAGATCAGGCATTTGTTGGCGAAAGACGAGCTGAATTCGATGACAATTTGCATCCCTACAAGGCAAGCTAGGATCATACTATTAACAATGGTTGTTTAGCCAAGTGATCCACAAAGTCTACTGGGGCTTACACACTATAGACTTGTCGGGATTCTGTGGAATCTTCATTTCTTATTGTTTAGCTAAGTAGGCTGCAAAGTTCGCTGCAGATTATACGCTGTAGATTTGTCGGCTTCTGTGAAGCCTTCATTTCTTGTAACGATATTTTTTTTGTTGTGTTGCTGTTCTAGTGTGAATATATTGATATTTGTCGTGTTAAGTCTCACGGCCTGATGTAGAGTTCATTTATCTTGAGACCATGCAATATAGGACTTCAACTTTCATTTCCTGAACCTGTCACAAGGAACGTAGGACTTCTTTCAGATTCTTTTTTGAAAAACTACGGTCCAATGCAAGACACTTATGACGTAAAGTAACCTCGTTTGTATCAGCACGTTTACAGGCGGTTTTAATTATTCTTTCGAGTTCTTCTTCAGTTATTGCACGATCCATAATCGATCAAAAATATCAAATCAGATGGGGGTTTTTGAAAGTACTGAATGGGATATCCGTGTTATTATATTTAGCCTTCCAGGCAAGTGTATGGCAATATGGTATTGGATAGTATTATCTGTCTTTATGGAAGTCGTAGTCGTAGTGTACAACTATTTGCAAAAATTATGTCGAAAAAGATCTTCAAGGGTATTCATTTTGCCTCCGGTTCTGTTACTTGGTTTAAAACAAAAATGTTTCATAGATTTCAAGTTTTTGATTTGTTTCTTTATAAAAAAATCCACGAAAATAATAAAAAAAAAACGTTTAAAAATGTGAGGTTATAGTAAAGAATTAAAAAAGTTAAAGTTGCCAAAATAATAAAAAAATTTAAAAAAAACAAAAAATAATTTAAAATTTAAAAAAATAATAATTTTTTACTCAATAAAGAAAAAACATCTAAAAAACAAATAAACTGTAAAAAAAATATTTCCACTTAAAAAATGCAACATTTTTTAAAGAAAAAAATATAAAATAATAGACTTCCGTTAAAAACATATTAAAAAAAATATTGAAAGCAAATAAAAAAAAGAAACGAAAAATATGAAATTAATAAATAAAAATTAAAAGAATGAAAACACTTAAAAAAAGAAATAAAAAAAGCTTAAAGATTGTAAAACGAATTCAAATCAATAAAAAACAAAAAACAAAACCATTTTCTTAAAACTGCAAAACAAAAAGAAAAATTTAAAACAAATAATTAAATTGAATCAAGAATTTAATTAAAAACTAACTAACTATTGTTCTATAATAGTGTATGATTTAAAAAAAGAAATTTATTGTTTAAAGCAAACAAACAAAGAAAGCCCAAAAGAAAATAATTTTTAAGCAAACACACATGCTACTAAATTGTATAAAAAACAGAAAAGGGAATTACAAGTGAATTATTCATAATAAAAATTAATGCAAGTGAAACAATATAGAAATGAAAAACACAGAGAGATATATGGTGGAATTAAAATTTTTAAAAATTTCAACATTTAAACACAAAAGAAAAATTAAGCAAGCATTCAACACAAAACTACAATTAAAACTCATAAGATAGTTACTGAAGCAAATTTATGCTTAAGAAGGATATAAAGTACTCAAATAATAATTTTACATTTTGTGTTCGTTGTGCTATAAAAAAGGATCTTTTGGAGTATAAAAGAAAGTACCAAAGTACACACATACTTACAATTTTATTCAAAAACATTTAAATTACTTTAAGCATTGTATTCAAAGAAAATTCAAAAACAACACACTTATCGCGAAATGATTTAAAAGATCGTTTTTAAAAAGTACTTTTTCTTTGAGCACAGTAAAAAAAAATTACCAAAAAAAATTCAATCACAAAACTTTTTTCAAATAAAATAATAAAATAGGGGGCGAAGCCTGAATTTGAACAATGTTTCAGACCCACTGTGACCCCATATTATTCAATTCAGGGATCAAACATACCCTAAAGCAAAGCATGCTGTCTCTAGAATACATTTTTCTGTTCGCAAGTGCAATCAAATATGGCGGAAAAGATGCGGAGATAAGAACGTTTGACTCTGAAAATAGTTCCTTCTCCTTTTAAGACCCATAGCTGCTGTAGAAATCAATCAATTGAATTCCAAGGCAATGACACAGTGACACAATGACCAGAGAATCGAAATTAAGCGATGGGTGGAGAGCAAAAGGTTATCAGCCCTCTTTTTATGCATAGAAGTATGGCAGCGTCCTGCAATATTACATGTGCTCTCTTACAATTCAACAAAGTTGAGCCTACCCAGGCCACCCATTGTGATATCACAAGCAAAATTCTAGCTGGAGATTAAACATTACCCAGAGATATTGGAATGTTATTGCAGTAAGAATTATATTAGATAGCTTGTCAGAAACTGAAAGGTTAAAAACCTCCGTCTCTTCGTCACAAGAGCAGTGCACTGACCCATAAGATTAGAGACAGTCTCTTACTCCTCCTCAAACCCAAAGCTCCTGCAGAAGAGATTTGCTGGAATTACAAAGTCTATCGGCATGCCTACTAAGGAGGACAGTGGCCTGTAAAAGTTACTTTTATGCGATGAATGGCCATGCGATTTAAAGACAGAAGTGAATTTGGTCCCCCTTTTATGCATAAGTGTCCATTAGGGTCCAGCAATATTATATGTACCCTCCTGCCGCAAACAAGATTTAATTTTCCTGCAATAAGTGCAGATAAAATTTCAAATTTAATGGAGCCAATGAAAGTACCTATGGCCTGTAACATGTTGGAGACTGCGTGCAACTTAGCTGCTCTGTATGGTCAGCTCCTCAATCAACAATGCAATTTTCAAAGATATCCCTACATGCCCGGAAGGCCATATAAAAGTTTCCTTTGAATAATCCGAAAATTCCCTAAGAAATTCTAGTCATTCATGGACACTGTAACTATTTTAGTTAGGAACTTAATCGCAGCCTGGCTGTCCGAGTAAATCAAGAGACGAAAGGTCAAAATATGTACTGGGTACTTTTTATTTATACTGGCGGTAGATACCATACCGTTTTGCCATTTCTGTGAGATTTTCCCATTTATAAATCCTACTTTTTTTCGGAAAGTACTTTTTTAAAAGCTAAAATAAATCACAATGAAGCTTGCCATTTTATTTAACTCAATACACTTTCCTTCTTCGGAAAAGTACTTTTTTTAAATCTTTATAATAAAAAAGGATTAAAATTCAAATTGATAGATAGTTCAAACAGATAGGTTTTTTTCTCTTATGCAAGGTACTCTTTTCAATTTTATAACTAAAAAAAAACAAATTTTTAAAAAGTACTTTTAAAATTCTTTAAAAAGCAGAAGTGGTACTTTCATATTATTTTAAAATTTTCAGTGATTTTCAAAGATCCTTTTTTGCTGGCACGTTTGTTAAATAAGTTAGTTAGTTTAAGTGTAAAAAAATTAATATTTTTAAATAATTTTTTAATATTTTTTTAATTTTTTTTTATTTTTTATTAATATAAACGCATTTTTTGTTTTTGTTAAAAAAAAAAAGAAATATTAATTAAAAAAATTTTGTTTTTGTTATTTTTTTTATACGTTTTATAAGAAATAGAAAGAAAGAATAGAAAGAAATAAAATTTATCCTGAATCCTTAGTGGATAAAATACAGTCTCGCAACATTAACAAATTTGGCTTTATATTTTGATTCCTTCCTCTTCGTTTTTAATTATTTTCATTTAAATTTTTAGTTAGTTTAACAACTAATTTTTAAATAAATTTAAAGGCATTTCATTTATTTAAACTAAAAATTGTTTAATAAAAAAAGAATTGTTATTAAGAAAAAAAAATAAAAAAAAGAAAATATAGCTTGTAAGTTAAAAATAATTGAAAATATAATTGAAAAACTAAAAAAAAAAAACTGAGAACCGTAAATTTAAGTATGAAAATAAAAAGAATTTTTTGAAAGTCATCTCTCTCATTCCATAAAACTGTAATTTTTTTTTTGTAAATTTTATTCCAATAAATAAATTAATACTGATTTCATTTTAGGTAAGTCTAAAAACCCAATGCTAACTTTTATTAGCTAAGTTAAGTTTGAAGACGTTGTACTATCAAGTACAATAAATACCGATCAGAATGGACCCATTGAAAATTCATCCAAGAAGAGACAGAGTTATGCAAATTGGAAAATTGAAATTGAGTTAGCAAGATAACAGAAAAAGAAAAAATTATGGACCACAAGCACAAGCCCTAGCACTTCCCAGCCAACTCAATTTATTTATGAATCTATGGAGAGCCTTAATGTCGTCTCTCGACAAAGAGCCCAAATCTTCGGAGAAACTGGATAAGCTCAACCTCAAGGGCTAGACAGTTAAAGAGGAGATGTTCGATAGTTTCCAGCTCTTTTCCATCGCAGCATACTCTGCAATAATTCGGCTGGGATCTAATCTCGCAGTATCCTATAATCAAACTCAGGTTAGCCTTACCTAAGTCCAGCTGCAAGCCTGTTCTGTCATTGTCTCTTGCAGACCGCTGACACGATCCATTCCCCCAACGCCTCTGCTTTTTTTTACTCTCTCACCCATCTAGTAGTAATTGGGGAATCAGAACCAACTATATCAAGTCGACCTCAGAAAGTGAAATTATATAGCGAGAGCATCCGCCGTCTCATTACCGCTAGGTCCCTGAAACCAGCATAGACGGATTCGGTCTGGTCCTTAAGGATTATATTTGCACCAGACCGACGCAACCCATAGTAGTATTAAAATTCCTAGTAAAAAAAACTTATAAAAAAGTACCAAAAAAAGGTGAAACAAAATTGAAATTAAATCAAAAATATTTCAAATATACAAAATTTTGTACGTCATGGCAACACTGGATCAAAAACAAATGTTTTTTTTTAATTAATTCGCATTCTTTTTTCGTGTTTGTTTGATTACAAACAAAATAAGCTCCCTTGTCGTTTGAGGAGAATTTTTTTCTTGGCTGGGTTGAGTTGTGGTGGTTGGTGGTGGATATGGTTTGTGTCTGTGGTATGTTTGCTAGCTTTGTACGTTTGTGTGTCAGTGGTTGGTGGGTTGTGGCGGGGGTGGTTGGTGGTGGTGTGGTTTGTATCTGCACTATGTTTGTGTAAGATAATAATTTAATGCTTATTTTTTACTTTATTTTTCTTTATTTTTTACTTTATTTTTTCTTTATTTTTTACTTTATTTTTTCTTTATTTTTTACTTTATTTTTCTTTTTTTTTTTTTTACTTTTTCTTTCTTTTTTTTAGTGATTTTACGGTGTGGCTAGTTTCCAAAATGGTGAAGTTTTTGCGAAGTCTGGTGAATAAAGTTGAAATTCGCCAAAGTGCCATTCCAAATAGGTACTGTGTTACTATAAATCGTTGTACTGTTCATGGTGAATTAACAGGTGTGTGTGTCTGGAACAAATAATATACACCTTCATTAGCGGAGCTACCGATTGGTTACCGACATGTAAGTACTACCCTTTTTACTGCCTTACTAACTATATGTTACATTTTTGGATTAAGAAGGATAATTTTTATCTCGTTTTGTGAAACAAAAGAAGCACATTCAACGTAGTAGTTGTTAGTGTTGCCATTCATTAAAACAATAAATTTCAAATTATTTTGTTAACAAAATATTCAGATTTTTCGAAAGCATGTTTTCGGTCACAAAACTAGTTTTGCTCAAAAGCAAAAACTAACATACTTGATTGATATTGGCACAAAACTGTTGTATTTACAATATTTTTAGTACTTTTATTGCCATATTCTTGTAATGCAGTTGTAGCTTCCATTTTACGATTTATATATTTCACAATAAATTTTTTTTTATTCAACTCTAATGTATTATTTGCTTTCTCTTTGTTGGCAACATAAAAGAGTCAAACGAATTTCGAAAATAAAAACTCATTTGAAAGCATAATAAACTAGTTTTGTACAAAATATGTTGGTTTTCTCTCTACTTTAAGCATTAATTTAAAAAAACATAATTTTAAAAAATGGCAACACTCGAAACTGCATACAGTCTTTACAAATGTTGCCATTCATTATACTACGAATGAATGCTGCTCTACAGTGTAGTAACGCCTTTATTTACGACATTTACATCACGAAAAAAGTAAATAATGGTAGAATCGGTTACTTGAGGGAATTTTTTACCCAACACTAGCAGGTATATTTTTTAAGATGGAGTCTACAGCTGTTCGTTGAAGACGCAGCGGATTATTTGTGCAAAATTACCTCAAATAAAAGTAAATAAAAAGAAAGTTTTATTAAATTTCTTTAAGATAATGTATTTAACATAAAGTGTGATAAAAATATTAACGAAATATTGCAAATAAATTGCTTAAAAGTGCAAAACAAAAATCAGCTTTTAAAGCCAAAGGCATTAAAAATGAAGAAAAAGAGAAAGAAAAAAAGCCAAAAAAAAGTAGTGCAAAAAGAATAACAAAAAAAAGAAAATTAATATACACAAGAAGTGAATTTTATTAAAAAAAAAGTAAAATATAATAAAATATGCTCAAGAAATGAAAATGAAAAGAAATTGTGTTAAACAAAAATGCAAAAAAAATTGTTTTTTCTTAAATCTTCACAATTAAATAAATAAGAGTGCAGTTACATATTTAGTATATATGTACATACATTCATACACACATGACAATAAGTTATTACGGCGAGTATAAAATGAAATGAAATTGTTTTTGCAATAGCGGCGCTCTATTCTCTTGTGTTTTTGTTTTTTTTTTCTTGACATGTTTTGTTTGGTTTTGTTCTAACAAAACAAAAACATTTTTCTCTTTGCCGTATGCAAGCGGTGGTGTATAGTTATTATTGCTTAAATAAATTAAAATGCAAATAATTTTTCTGGTTTTTAATTAAAACAAAAACAACAACACATAAAACAAAAGCAAATTATAAGAAAAAAAAAAAAGAAAACAAATTCGTTTGCCCGGCTTTATATATTTTACGCTGCTTCTAACATTTTGCGTCTTAATTTTCATTTGCCTTCCAACTCCTGCTACTGTTTTTTAAGGTAACACAACACACAAACAAATTACGAGTTAAACCAGTTTCTTTCTTATTATTATTGTTTGAATATTTAATTTAACAATTAAATTATGTTTAATAATAATAACAAAATAAATTTTGTTTTTAACAAATTCAACATTTCAATTCATTATTAACATGTCATACATATAGAATAGAATAGAATTCTCCAATCTCTCTCACTCTTCTTTTTGTTGTTGTTGTTGTTGTTGTTGTTGTTGTCGTAATCTATTATTTTTCTTATTCCTTTTTGTGTTGTTACATCCTTTTTGGTTAAACTTCAATCAAATATGGCGTCTGTTGTTATTAATTTGCAGCTGTTTCGTATTTTGCGTTGTAGTTGTGTTTTAGGCAGCAACAACAACACACAATCGTAAGGCTTAAAATCATATTAATAAACTTAGGATACTTATAGGGTTGCCATGTTAACCCTTTTTTTGTATTTAAAACAAGTTTTATTAAACCCAAGTGTAAATCCTTTTTCATTGATAAGTGTAGCTTATAAAAATAATCTCGCTTTTGCTTCAATCTTTATATTACAGAGCTGAGTTAAGTTTGATAGAAAATGAGAAGGCCAGAACATCCATCTTCCCATGGCAAAAGCCGAAATGTAAAGACCTCCTGCAAACTTCATTGGATGAAGTGCCAAGTCGATTGATATGGCTTCCAATGGATCACTGAGAAGAGCTTTTCTTCTTATTCACGAAAGTCCAGTATAGTTTAGCAATATTACAAGGACTTTCCTGCCATTGAGCTAATCATTTTGAATTTGGTAATCGGATTACTTAAGACCTGTAACATCTTAGAGATTGTGAACTCAATACGTGATTTATCCCTATATCCCTATGACTCGGAAGAGTTATCGCAGAATGATTTCAAATTTCTTTAATTAATTCAAAATTAAACCATGTGGAGAGCACTGCAACGTTGAAATCATAATTTCTCACTGAGACTCTCTCAGGTAGTGTCAAGTCATTAAAGATGTGTATATTCTGACGTTTAATGTTGATCTATTCTAGCTGCTTTAATTGAATTACTTGCTTCTGTGTCGTTAATTGTAAGCGGTAGAGGCCACAGCACATATAATCATCGATCGAGTGAGAAACCAATCTAACACTAGTGGCATCCTTTTCGTGCTCACTTAACCATAAAATCTTCCTGTGAGTCGCTTATATCACCATGCGGTCTTTATTTTATTCTATTGTGACACTTATTATGTTTCCGTTTAGCAATCTTTTTAAAGACCCCGCTTAAATTTGTATACGGTCGAGGCAACAAAGTTTGTTTGAAATACTGATACAAACTCAAAATGTGTTGGATCTGAAATAATTCGTAAAGTACTTCATTTGGCTTCATTGTAGTTCCATCTGAAGCATTGAAATTGAAAATACAATATTAGAGGCAAAGACGACTTGACCAAATAACACTTGGAAGGGAGGTACTTACTTCGAACCTGTTGTTCAGGCTTATCTTCGTTACACTATAAATTTTTACTTTCTTAAATTCAATTCAATAAATTCAACAAATCGCCTTAAATCGTGGTAAACTTATTCTTCCCTGTGATTATATGCAAACATTTGTGCTTACAACTAATTTCCTCTTTTACTACAAAGTCTTAACATGGCAATCCTATACGGAATTCCGCTTCAATTATTGCTTATTACTTGATAATTTCCTATTAACTTTTATAAGAATTCACACACTAACTGCCGCTATCTCTCTCACTCTTTCTTTCTCTCTCTCTCACTGTGCTTTACGCTTTAACACTTCAATATTTATTCTTTTTTCCTTTTATTATACGAAGAATATGCTTTATTTACAAACCCCAGCTGGTGAATAAGTCTGTATGTATGCATGTTTCGGTGTGAAGTATTATTTGCGCTCCCATGGAGATTGTAGAGTGGACTTGTATGGCAAATAGACAGTATGATTTGCACAACAAAACTAATACAATTGGACGCATGCATGCATGCACACATACATCCACACGCAGTCAGATAGACAATTTGAATTCTTTTAATTTGTTTTATTTTTGTTAAGCTATATGTGTGTGTTTTTATTTTCTCTTCTGTTTTCATTAATTTTTTCCAATTTTCTTTTGCGGTTTTTGTTTTTGTGTAGATACATACGGCTAATGCTGGTTTTCTTATTTAGTCTCCTTTCTTTTTTGTTTGCATTTGTTTTGTTTTTATTTGACTTTTATTATTGTCTGGCCAGAAAGAAAACAAACAGCAAAAAGAATCAAAACCAAACATTGAAGAATCAGAACAAAACAAACTAAACTAAAGAAACAAAAAAAAAGAAAAACAAAACAAAATAATAAACGTCCTGTACGTTTGCAAAGTGAAACAAAACACTGTGAGAGAGAGAGAGAGAGCGCGCGCGAGAGCAAGCATGTAAATGACGTTGAGATGTTAATAATGAAGATAATGATCCCCTAACTGTGTGTGTTGTGGCTTCTTTCTGTTTTTTTTTTTTGCAATTATTTTTTATGCTACGGCACAAAAACGGCAATAGCAACCAACAACAGTCAAATGTGTGTGTTTCAGTACATTTAGTTGAAGTTCGTAACTTTCAGGAGAATGTTATTCGTTTAAATAAAACCAATTGAAAGATTTTTTTTCGGTTTCTTTTAAATTCATTGTAAATAAAATAAAAATCTTCTTCAGTCTTGTTGTGTAGAGAATAATTTAAAAAATTAAAGAATTTTTATGCATTTATTGTGTTCCTAAATTTTTTTATTTATTTTTTTCAGCTTTAATACGTGGTCATTTTTTTTTAATAACTTTTCAATAATAAAAGTTAATAATAAATTAATATAATTAAATAAAAAAATTTAACCCACACGCCATTTACATAAATATAAATTGTATATGTAATGTTGTATAAATCATAAATTAAATAATAAAATTAATAATAAAATTTCATAAAAATCACAAAAATTTATTAAAAAAAAAAAAGAAAGAAATAAAAAAGAAAAAGTAAAAGTGTATCCATCAAAAACGTACGTAAAAATTTAGTGTTTAAATTCAATGTTTAATCAGAAGAAGAAAAACAACAATAAATTAATGAAAATGTCAAACAATCAAACGCACAAAAAAGATAAAAATAGAAGCAAAACCAAAAAAGAATGCAAAAAAAAAATTTCTTCCAATTTAAACTACATTGTACTAGACTTTACCAAAAAGCAACAATAAAGTGTTCAAATGTTAAGAATGAAAAAAAAAAAAATAAAAAACAAAATAAACAAACAAAAAAAAGAAAAAGAAAGAGAGAGCCAAAAAAAAATTGTAAATGCTCTCAACTCCAAATTCTCTTTTCAACTGTCTATTCCGCGTTTATTTAATACACATTTTAATATATCCTTGTTACTTGCTTCCAAGGGTTGCCATTGCTAAATAAAAATCACAGAAAATCTACGTAAAGTAGTAAAACAATCTTAAATTGAATTCAACAAAATTTATCCTTTGACTGTATAATCGTTATTTGTGTAGAGTGTACGAAAAAGTGTACAAATTTTTTTGAAAATAAAACTCCTTTTTCTTGTATTCCAAACAAGTTTCATTAATTAAAATTTGTGCCTTTTTGACCGATAACATTTTTGGTAATTATTTTATCAGCATAGAATTTTTAAGTATAAAAATTATTCAATTAGGTTTTATAGGTCACTGCGCGATTAAAATTTAAACCATTAAGGGAGTTTTGCAGAGACCCAATACAAATGAAAATGTGTCAGAACTTCCCATCCATGCTGTCTTAGTTTCTGGTGTATCATCAAAGACGTGTGCAGTTTGGCATTGTAATAATGGAATACAACACCTTTTCTGTTGATCAATTCCGATCGTGATAATTAGATTTTTTTTTTTTGCTTCAGTGTTGTTAATTGTGAACAGACAGTAGTGATCAGTATCAAACAATTGATCAGGTTGTAGAACAATTCCCTTCACAATTCCAATCTCAACAGAAACACACAACATTACCTTTTCTGGTGTGAATCAACAATGAAAGCTTTGTTACTACTATCAGTTCATAGTCCATTATTATTTGTCTTAAAAATGGTTCAATATTGTTCCACAAACGGAAATTTGATACATTAAGTTTCTTCAAGTTTCTTCAAGTTTCATGCAACAATTAATAGCCGACTGGCTATTCACAATTCGGGCTTTCAATGCTGAACAAAATTTTCTTCAGCAGAGAAATTCATTTCTCACTTGTTAAGTTTAGGTGATGCATTTGAAAACCAACATGTGTTTAGATGCCATCGGCCGAGGCAGCCATTGTATTTTGCACCCATTGGCTAGATCCAAGCCTTACGTGTGTGTTTATTTAATAGTACTTTTGAAACCGACTAACGGTTATCTGAATAATTTATATCCAACACTTTTATTTACGTATTTCACTTTAATTTTATTCTTTGTATCAAAAATGGCAACCCTTGGCTTTGTTTAAAACGCAAAATTAATTCCCCTTTTCACCCTTTTTTTTCTTTTTTTTTTTCCTACGCAGAACACCATTTCGAAAACCACGAAAATATGTTAACAAAAATTCCATCTGAAATAATATTCTCGAAATATTAAACGACATTAACAAATAAACAAACAAAAAAATAAAAAAATAAAAAATAATAATAATTAAAGTGTTAAATCTGCCGAATAAAAAATAATAAAAGAAAATAAAATTGAAATGAAAATCTTTAAATTCGTTTTAAAGAGAAACAAAAGTGTTTGAAAAGTAATTGAAAAGCAAAAAGTAAGTGATGTTTGTTGCATGCTAAATTACCAACTAAGTAAAGAGAGCAAATATAGAGCTTTTTCTCTCTCAGTTATTGACATTATCTTGCTTCTCTTAAATAAAAGAAATAAAAAAAAAGAAATATTAGTACAAAAAAAAAACTTGTTTTTGTTTATTCTTATCTTGATTTCATCAATAATAACCAACAACAGCAATCAACAACAACAAAACCAATAACAACAATATGACAACCAGTCAGCCAACCATCTGTTTCGACCTCTATATAACTTTCTTTTTATTCTACTTTGACCAATACCATCATTATTATTGTACAACTACAACTGCACCCGTAAAAATTTCCCAAACATTTCTCTTCGATATACCAGCTCCACTTCTCTACACGAAAACACCAACAACACCACCACCAGACAGTGGATGGATGGATGGCTTGAATAAGAAGAAAATATAAAAAAAGTGTAAGAAACTGTATAATTTGACAGTATTGTCAATTAAGCTTTTTTTTAGTACTGTTGAGTTGTATTTAAATTTAAGAAAAATTCCTTAACAGCGCAAAATTCTTTGTTTTTGTTGAGAAATTAAATTTCTTCGTCGTATTTGTTTTAGAGATTTTGCCAATACTTCAGTATTCTTATATTCCTTCAGCGTTTCAAATCTTTTCTTATGGTAGCTGCTGAGGGCACTGTTATTGGAAACGTACTTTTGCTCTTATTTCTTCTTGTAAAAGTTGTCTTGATTCTTTTAGAACTTTGCATTTTGAATATCTATACTTCGGTATCAGTTGACCATCTTTTTTTTGCTCAAGAGAGGTTGTAGGGAAAAAGAAGCTCGTATTTGTAAACAGTTGTTTGAAATCGATTTACGTTGAGATGTTAAAGACGTAGCGATCTACAGAATAAACGATTTTCTCTCTATAATATCGCGACTTAAGATAGAATTATTCGAACGTTTACGCAACGTAACGTCACGTTTATAGCATACAAAAAGAATACAATTACTTACCGAATCGTTTTTATAGCATTATTCAACGACGATTGTAGATGCGTACGAGAAAGAGGTGCTCTAAGACCTGGTTAATACGCTTCGAGTTATCTTTCTAAATACATATCATTATTTCCCTTGATTTTAGTCCTGACTTTGCAACCGTCCACAAAATTCCACCTTGCCTCATATATGATGTTTTTTTCACACACTATTATCGTAGGTGTTTGACTTCTTATCGGCCCTAATAGTTCGCTTAAAAAATTTTTTGAAATTGCTCTCTTTTGATAATAAATTTCTCTGCTATGTACATTCACAGTACGTGGTAGGAAAACAATTAGGCACCGGGTTGTCTACTAGGGATGCCAATCGGGAAATCCCGATCTCGAAAATCCCGAATTCCGGGGTTTTTTAAAACTTGTCCCGAGATTTTCTGGGATTTTCGAGATTGTAAATTTTTACAGCATTGTATTTTTTATTTAATACAGGTATTACCATTTTATTTGCTTATGCGTCGATCATACTTCGGCGAATGCACATGTTGCTATGATTCTATGATGCTATGACATTTTTTTTTTCAGGTTTACACTCAAAAAATATTTTAAATATTAAATATTTTAAAAACGTTTTTATTAAAATCCAATGCCTTATATTTTCTTAAGGGACATTTTAAAACATTTAAATGATAAGGAAAGGGAACAGCTTTTGTTTGGTAGAATAGACGCATTTTTTTTTTTTTTTTTTTTTAAATTAAAAAGTTTTTTTTTATTAGTAGGCGATGAAAATTATGAACCGAAAGTTGCTCCCACTAAATATCTAAAAAATCCCTAATTTTTATGCATGTTGATGAATTGAAAATCAAAATAATGTATATTACTAACATTTTTCTTTGACAGTAAATAAATAAATTCTCTCAATTTGTTTCCTCTCTCTTACTTACTAACACACAGCCAAAAAATGTTTGGTAACCCCTGATTTAATATTACATTAAATGACACCCATGTAGTTTTGCAAGTGTATAGTTAAAAATTCTATATCACTCACCAGCGAATTGAACGACAATCCAACTTCTATTGTTAAGATGTTATATGTTGCCCCCGATGCCCAATAAAATCTGTTAATACAGCTGATGATTTAGACAATCAACTTTTTTATAAAGAAATAGACCTACGCTTAATATAGCTATCTTGAAACTATTTTGCCCACAAATAGCTTGCGAAAATTGTTTTTCAGCCGCAGCCTATGTTCGTATGTATGCATATTTGTTTCACCACTAATGCGTTTATGTATGTATGTATGTAGTCCCATATGAATAATTTTTAATTTTGTTAATTTATGCTTTTTGTTCTGTTTTTTATTTTACAGCCTTTGTATTGTAATAAATATCAAAAAATAATTGGAATTTTTTGATTACACATTGTTTTTGTTTTTATTTTATTAAAACATAATCACGAAATCCTGGGATTTTTCGATCCTGATTTGTTCTGAAAAATCCGGTATTTTGATTTTTTAAAATCAATCCCGTTTGGCATTCCTACTAAGAACCTGTATATTGACAGTATTGTCAATTCAGCTTTTTTTTGTCTGCTGTGTTGTAAATTCTTGTTTTTGTAGAGGAATTAAATTTCTTCGTCGTATTTGTGTCAGAAACCCCATCCGGAAAATTCCATCTTGTCTCGTATACGATATTTTTTTCGGCTGTAATAGTTCACTTAAGAAAATTAACATCGTTTTCAATGTTAATCGGCTTTTTGTGTCGACTTTTCTCAATATTTCGCATGGCTCATTGATTTTTTTATTTTCGGCTCATCTTTCAGTATCAAAATTTTTAGCTTGATAACTTCTGCTGCTAGTTTGCTTTATAAACGTCACACATATTTTCTGCAGACCTGTAACAGGAAGTACTAATTAAAAGATAATCTTCTCATATTGAAACGTAGATAATTTTTGACTGGATAATGCAAATTTAATAATGTTTTCTAACAAAACAGGCTCTAGGATTGTCTGTTGAAACTAATATTACCAGAAATATTACATTTTAGAGCCATTCACCAACAATTTATTACCAAATTTGAAAACTAGGAGTCCCATACTCTCGCTAATTTCTTAATACCCAATGGCTTTCATTAATATAAACAAGAGGAAAATAGAATTGCTCTCAAAAAATGAAAAAATCAAAAATTATATTTCGATCTTCCGTTTTGACTAGAAATTTATAATGAAAACAACGCTTTTTCACTTATTTTAGTGTTTTTTTTTTAATGGAAATATTGGTAACTCTGTTGTTTGATATGTTGTTGTTGGTATGGTCATCGTAAAGTAATGATAAAAGCAAAGTGAAAAAGGAAAACAAGAAAAGAAAAGTAAAACTTATACTCACACAAACCCCTATTTTGGTTTTTTTTTTTTGTAATAAGAAAACAAAACAAAACTTAAATCGAATCGAAACAAAAACAACATCGATCTTCATATACGTACATAAGCACGTATAAGTGTTGGTAAGAATAGCATGAAAAATAAGAAAAGAAAAAAAAATGAAAATATTTCAACATATAAAAATATATGTTTGTATGTACATATAAGTAATAAGAAAGAACATATGAAAACAAAAAGCAAGAAACTGTAAACAAGGGCAAAAGGGTGTACAAAAACAAAATCAAATGATTGACTGCAAAGAGTTTTTCTTAAGATAAATTCAAAACAAACGGTGTTGATCACCAAAATCAACGATAACAACAATTATCATCATCATTGTCATCGTCATCGTCATTGTCATCATCATCATTATTGCTCTTCGTTTTTGCTTGTAACAATTATCAGCAGCTACAAAACAACTCTACACTCTCTCTGTTAAGTGCAGAGAGTAATTAAAGATTTTTATAACTGTAAATAATATAAAAAAAGAAGAGTTTGAAACTCTATTCTCCATTATTTTTTTTTTTTTGCGGTAGCAATGCAAATTAAGAATTATAAACTTACAATACATTCGCAAATGTATGACACTCTACTGTATGCTACAGTAATTAATTTCATTAGTGCGCGTATCATCACATATTCATCATAATTATTGTGTTTAAATAATTATCGAAAATAGAAAAGTGAGTGAGACAAAACAACAACATCAAAAAAAAAGCATCAAACTAACATTATCAGCATAATCATCATCATCAGCATAATCATCATCATTATCAGCATAATCATCTTCGTATTTGAAGTGAATAAGTTCATCTACTCAACATTTGTGTCGCTTCCTCTCATACTCTTTGCAAGTGAAGTGTGCTGCTTGAGGAAAAATGTCAACGTTTTTGAATAATTTCTTTCCGGCAGGTAAGTAAATTCATAAATTTTCTATATTTCTCTTTTAAATTTAAATTATTTACCTGATTATAATTTCTGTATTTGATTTATAAAATTTTAAAATATTTTTCATTTTTAATAATGCGTTAGAACCTTGCCAAAAAAAAAAAATGGAACAGTGTTGCATATCAAGTCTGAAATGTGAATTACGTTGCATTTGTGTTTGACACAATGTCCTGTGCATAGAATTATAAGTTTGGACATAAATCGGCAGAGAATATTCAGATGTTTTAGTGTGTCCTGTCTCCTTTAGAGGCCCTTCCCATCACTTTTTTTTTCATTTCCCATGATGTGCCCATTCCAATAGACTGACATTAAGGAAATCGTGCATTCATTCTAAAGGAGCTTCATATCCTCAAGTTGATACCATTTTCCCAATTGCAGTAATTCTACCAGCAAAATTCCAAAATTGCAAAAACTGCTGCCTGAAAAATTCTAATGATATTCGATAATTTAAAGGATGTCATATAGCTCTCACTTTGGATCATTCTGTATAGACTTCAAGTATCAAAACATATAGAATTTCTATCCTTTTTCCATTATTTTCTTTCAAAGGAGAAAACATTACCTTGCTCAACAACACTGTAGCTGGATAATGGCTCGATCGATATCCAATTTCACCAGAGACAGAATAAAATGTCTTAGCATGTTGCCACTGCTCACTGAGGGTTCCCATAACAGCATAATAATTGTTGTCATTAGTAGAACTGATAGGTTATTGCGATCATACAATCTCCATAATGTTTACCCCTCTCCTGTTGCATTGTCGAATTTCGAAATGTTGTTCAGTGTTTCCTTCTGAAATTCTTTAACGAAGATTGGATTTCAAGTATGTGTTTTCTCATCCTCATGCCAGGATCTACTTTACTGTCGGCTATCCATACTCTGAACAAATGTTGTTTGAGTCCACAGTGACCGGGCAAAAGGTCGGTTACTATCCTTAGATCATTTCAAGATCTCACAGCTTTTCTATTTTAATTATCCAACTAAAGGTTAGATTACTTCAATCAAATCTGGCTTAAGGAGAGCCTTTGCTCCTCTAAATCTTTCCTTTCACCGAGTATACTGTTCCAAACATCTCACGGTAAGATTATGGCTAATCTTCCTAATTATTACTATTGTCGCAACGTCATAAAGAAATATCATTATTTGGACTTTATTTGCGAGGCTGGGATCTGTCATCTCCACCCTACAGGTTGTACCTAACCTATGAAAAATAAAATGTTATTCTCAGTAGACTTAACGTAGATGAAAAGAAAAAATTGTTTAAATTCTGTCACAACAATATTAACTATTTGTAATTGAAATCAAGATACGTCTTGATCACGTCTAGAAAATTGACTTTTAACGTTTAAACATGCTCCCGTTGTAGTATGAAACTTTCATTTTTTGAAACTTTGAAAATCTATTTTGCTTACGTTTCTCTAACAGGTTGATTCCAGCTTAAGGAAACAGTACCTTTGCATTTCGTATGTTCCTCTGGAGGAATAGCAATGGAAATTTATCCTCATACCCAATACATAGTGTTTAAAAACGTTTAGTGCCACTCGCATTGCTTCTAAGCTTGTGTGAAAAGAGAAAAATTAGAGAAACTTCAAGGTGCTGACTGACAGCAGATGTCCTGAGAAATTTGTTATGGCATCTGATGATGGTTTTGGCCAACACAGCTTAGGTTGTATTACAATAAAAACTGTGGCTTTATGAAAATGATGGTTAAAGAAGAAGGTAAAATGGTGTTGGGTATCATCAGTCAGTCAGTCAGTCTGTATCAGTTTCATGACTTTCTATGTGTAAAACAAAACGATAACAAGACATGTTGCTTTGCTTTGTTGCATTTGCAACACAACTTTAATTTGTTTTTTTTTTTTTTTTTTTTTTGCACATCTTGCTCTTATTTTTCGCAAAGTTCAAGTTTCATTTGAAGTTAAAAAAGAAAAAGAAGAAAAAAAACTCTGTTTTGTTATGGTCTTTGTTGCAATATGGTCTGCATTTCTTTTGTTATTATTATTGCGGCATAAAAAACAAGTTTAATGTGGCAAGTTTTTATTGTTTGTTTTTTTTTTGGTTTGATTTTTTAGCACAGTCAGTAAAAATTAAATTTAAGAGAGCAAAAAAAAAAAAAAAATACAAACATACAGCAAAACAATAACAAAAAAATAATAACAAAAGATGATAATGATGATCAGCTAAAGAAAGAGTAGCTAGTAATAACAGTCTTTAGAAAATAAAAACGGTAAGGGAAGAGGAAATAACATCAGGTTACCCATTAAGGGGTTTCAAAATCGTCCATCTTGCCAGGCAGTCTTTCATCTGAAATTGCATTTACTTGATTACTTGATGTGATTGTGGTCGTCATAATCGATCGACTGGCCAGATCTATTCTATACTTTATCTTATGGCCCATTTTGACATACTTTTATGTGATTTTACAGCTCCAGCTACACAAACTGTAACTCGCTCAATCTTTTAAGTCAATTTGCTATCCGTATAGAGGCTTATTGGGTACTAAAGTCATTGGTTTCCAATGCTGGTTTTTCGAACGAAATTCTATTCAGCGATGACGTCTATTTGTCCCTCAGAAATTTACGTCAACAAGCAATAATGTTGCATATTACTAGGCTCGAAAACACTGAAGTTGTTATCGAAAAACCAATACATCTGCCAGCCAATACTACAGCCAGTTTGACTGTATTTTAAACGAAAACGACCCTGTAAGATTCGTTCACATTAATTCAGAGGCCTACGACTGAATAGAATAACTGGCTTTTATTAGCGTGCAATTAACGATTGCGAGCGGGACAGTATATGTTCTCAACAATACGGTATCATGAGCCACACAACATAACCGATTTTCGCCTAATTCATGGTAAATTTCTATAAAGTGTTATATGTTTTAGCAGGGTCGGTTGACCACCAGTATCATGCAGTTTGAAAACGTTAGAATTTTTATAGGCCAACGTCAACCATGTTTACGCCAATAACCCACTAATGTTGAAGCATTTAAACCTGATTGTCAGAAACTATCTCAAATGAGTTGACAAACATTTTAGAGAGACTCCTCAAAGTGATGTTCTATTTCATAAACAATGGCAAGGTTCAAGCATTATAATGAAAGGAGAGTTTTTTTTATCGAAATCATAGCGTTGCGTGTGTTTTATTTAACTTCGTTCCTTTTGAAATCGTTAAGTGGATAACTCTTTATAATTGTTTAAAATGCTACACATTTTCAATTGAGTTCTAAAGAAATACAATCTGAACAATCAAAACAAAACGACAGGTAAAATTCTCTTCTTCTACTTCTGCTTCTCTTCATAAGTCAAACAAACAACAAAAAAATTGTAATTTCCGGTTTCGTATGGTTTGGTTACAGGTCTTCTTCTGTCTTCCACTACATCCAAGTTGAGTGCTTTACCCACAGAGTTATTTTTATAATATTTTGAATACGAAAGAAGAAAAAAAACGCAAGAAGACGAAACTGGATTTATAGTAAAATTCATACACATACACATACACAAACACATACACACAAGCATGTACGTACAAACACAAAAAAAAGGCAGAGAGATAATACAAACAAGAACAAATAGAACGAACAGATAGACAACAGCAAAGAATCAACACAAAAGAACAATAACAACAAACTCGATATCAAATTGAAGTTAGAACCAGTTTTACTTACAAAAACAACAATAACACAATCAGAAGCAAAAAAAATCATAACAAATAACAAAATGAACAACAACAACAACAATAATAGTAATAATAATAAAAACACAAAAAAAAACTTTTGAAAACTTGGCTTAAATTTCAAAATAATAAAAGAATCGAGTACAATAAACGCAGAGAGTACTGTTCTCTCTCTGTCGCTATCATCAATCTCTCTCTCTCTCTCTCTCTCTCTCACTGTCGCTATCATCAATCTCTCTCTCTCTCCTCTCTCTCTCTCTCTGCTGTATACACACTCAATTTGAATGGAAGAAGGTGATGGTGATGGAGTTGATGATGGCGTTGTCAGCTGTCATGATTTTGTGTGTGTAGTTTTAAGAAATTGTGTGAAATAATCTGCAAAATTACCATCCGAAACAAAGAAACAAATTCATATCAAAACAAAAAAAGATTTTGACATCGAAATGTTCATCATCAAAAACCAAAATAGCCACTAATACCTACAGCTTAAAAAGAAATAATAATTTAATAATGGGTTGTGATTAATTTACTGGAATTTTTCATTCCGTACTTACGTTTCCGTGTTTTCTTCATTAATTTAATGCAAATTGAGGTTTGATCCCAAGTTCAAGTCCCAGAGAAAAAAATGATTATCATGGTTTTCTAATTTTAAACAATTTAAAGGCTTCAACTCTTCAAAAATCTATTCAAATCAACATCTAATGTGTCATTTATTAATTGAAATCTATGCCAATAAAAACTATCTCAAAAATATTGCCTATATCTTCGGTTCCAAGTAACGCCCGATCATAAAAAACCTGTTTTGAAAACCTTGATATCATTTCCATTTAGCCCACTAGGTCCAATTCCTCCATAAGTCCATTTTTATCCGATTTTACACCGACTTAAATAATTTGAAAAAAAGGTTAGCTTTGTCATCTATATCTCCTGTCTCAATTAACGCCTGACCGTATGGAAACCTGTTTTGGAATCCTTGATACCATGGATATATAGTGGGATACATTTTCCACAATATCGATCATCCTTCCCAGACATTGCATTCTCCCACTCCTTACCACTGTTACTACCAAATAAATAATTTATAATAGATTTTCTGTCTATTTTTAATGAAATAAATAATGCATTGCAACTATTTTCTCCAAATATATGCACAGTTATTTGTAATATTAAATTAAATTAAAATATTTATTCTCTATCCTTAGGAGTTTGTAAATTTTTTTCCCAGACTTTTTCAATAGTCGTCCTGGAAATCCATTTTTTATTCTCTATTATCCTTCAGTAGGTGTTATTTAAAGAGAGAGAGAGAGAGAGAGAGAGAGAGAGAGAGAGTAGAGGGAGGATACGAAGTGTTTTTCTTTGCTTTAAAAATTTATTCAGTTAAAATCATTTGTTGTTGTTATTGTTTTACTTGTTAGTAACATATTTTTATTTTTGCATTTATGCGAGGGTTGTTAAAGGTTGTTTTAATCCTTAAAATTGTAATTAGTAAGTGAAAGAGAAAACTATTTCAAGGAAAGATGAGCCGAATGAGAATGCATTTTATCCAGTCTTTAAGCTAAAATTTAGAAGCTCTGATGGTATAGTTGATTTGCGGGGCCACTTTAAACTTAGCTTAAGTCATTTAGACAAAGCCCACATCCGAGATCAACTGTGTGGCAATTGTCTTTTTTCATTCTTTTTTTTCCGTTACCGTAGTGTAGTAGGTAGTTTGTTGGCTTATTAGACATCAGGTCTCGATTCAAACTCTAGATTAGTTATTTCCAACAAAAAACAAGAGATGAAAAAAATATTTATTCGGTGATTTCCTCTCTCAGCAGATTAAAAAAAATTGCTTAGAAAAGTTCCTCAGAAATTTGTCGTTCGGAATCGACTTTAAACTGTAGATCCAGCTACTCATGTATAAAATTAACCCACACAACATATGTGTGGTGCGTAGCTAGGTCGTAACTTTGACGAAAGGGTTGCAATGGCCATCCAATATTCCTTTTTAACATCAATTCCTCATAAAATTTAAATTCAAATTTCTTGTGTGCGTGCTTTTTTCACTTCTAACTTATCATACCACCCTCCCATAATGTGTTACTAATGCGCGCATAAAATTTTTTTCTGGAAAACAAAACAGATTCGTTGGTCGTTGTCGTTCTCATCGTTGTCATCGTCCTCCTCCCGTTGCACTGTACTGGTGCACTGTATCATGTTATTTTGATTTGAATGCATGAATAAATTGAAATATTAGGATTGAATTGAATTGGATTGAATTTGTTATTCGCCCATGTAACTAAATGTAAAAACTATTTTACATTTTTAAATATTTTATTTCGTTTTCTTCTTTTTTTTATTTGTTTTTATTTTATTTTCTCCCCGTAAACAAACGGGCATATCTAGTTCACAAGAAGTAACAGCTCAATTCCATTAAAGTTGTGCAACGAACAAACAATTCGTAAAATAGTTCGTGATTTGAATATAAAAAAAAAAAAGTTAAAGTATTCCTGACCTGTGTTAAGGTTTACAAAGGTACGTGATGTATTCATTGATGGATTTTATTTTGAATATTTCGAATAGAACTGTTGTTTATTGTTTTAATAGTTTTAGAAAGGGAGTTCTTAAATGATGAAGAAATTCAAATCACTTCTCTTCAATACGTTACGTTTCTAAATTCGGCCTAGACTTTCCACTTTATACATCATCGTCAAGGTTTTTCAATGGCATTTACAATTTGCTGCCTTAGCATTTTACATATTTTTTCGAATTTTAATAATTGAAATGTTTCTGACCTAACTTCTCATAGAGAGAGGATAAGGTCAACATCGAGTCGTATGAAAATGTCAAACAGAGCTATCCCTTCTAAAGGAGTAACGCTCAATTACCATATAATTACAAGAACTAAAGTCCACAAGTCCATTTTTTATCTGATGCAGCCTCATTTGTTGCTCATTTGAAGAAAACAATTAGATTCGTCGTCTAAATCTCCGGTCCCAGGAAACGCCCGATTGTAACAAAATCTATATATAGTGGAATAGCTGCAGCAAGTTCCATATTTCTTCAATAGCGATCCTCCCTTGCTATTGGGTAAAACAATTAAGAAATAAATAAGGAATGGAATAGAGATTCCATTCTCCAATATCATATATTGGCGTGATACCTTTCATGACCATTTTTTGTATTTTCTGTTAACCACTTAACATTGCTCTGATAACTTTAACATTACCACTGTTAAAATTCTTGATTTCTGTCTTTGCTAGTAAAATTCGAATTTATCTGCACACACATGAACGCTCCTTATCGACTTTATAATATCTTCAACTGAAAGAATTGAGGTTGGTTCTAACAGAATGGAGTTGGAAAGAAATGTAAATGAAAATGAAAAGAAAAATCCATTTAAGTTATTATCCTATTCAGTATTTATATTTAAGCCTTCCCTAATATTATACGGTGAGAGGTAATAGAAATAAAGTTTCTTGCATAACTTTACAGAACGCAATAACTGGATTTTCTATTTTTAATGCTTACATAACTAATTCTAGAACGTCAAAAGCATTCCCAAAAAGGATTTGAAATGTTCATGTTCATCTATTCCACTTCCAAAAAAAATATTTCTATTATAAGACCATTATCGATTTTCATAAGCAGCTTTAAGTGAATGCCTTAAAATATGTTTTAAGTTTATATTAGTTCATTTTGCCTATAAGTATTCTTTATTTATTTTACAATAATAAAGTACAATACAGAATTTTCTTTTGTTTTTATTATGCGATATTTTTTAAAAGATTAAACGCTAATCCTGACCAATTATCACAGTTTCTTAACAAATTACTTGACATTTAACACGTAAAATCTTTTAAATGCTAATTACATTACTAATTACATCTACACACACGTTCACTCTCATCTTCTCTCTCTCTCTCTTTCATATAGGCATTCATTTGTTGTATTTATTACACGCCATACCATACACATTGTATAAGTATTATACGATATAACATTACATTACACTGTACGAGTAAAAATAATCTCTGTGTGGGTGTGTAGGTGTATGTGTATGGCTTAAAATTTAGTTCAAATTTAGTAAACCTCCTCCTCCTCCTCCTCCTCCTCTGTAGTTGCTGACTTTGGCTCTGCTCGTCTACTGTAAAGAGAATGGTGAAAAATAAAAATGCCATAACAATAACAACAAATACAACTACCATACACTAACAACAACAACAACAACAACAACAATAGTAATAATAATTATAAACAAAACATTATTTTCTATTGTTGTGTGGTCTAAGTGTGCTAAATGGTTAAAGATTGTGTGACTTTTAAATTGAATTAACGAACGCACTTTAACAACATTTAGCAGACATAACGACGACGTCATTCGTGTACTTAAAGACGTAAAAAAAGACGACAACAATAACTAACTACTACTGCTAGTGCTACAATAAAATTGAATTGAAACGAATACAAAAATAGACCAACAACAGCCAAACTAACCTAGTCAAGTCAGCCATTGAGTCAACAAAAAAAAAACACCAACCACCCACACTAACCTAGGTCATCTCCATGGCCATCAAGCCAGCCGCTAGTGTTGCTGCCATTGCGATTGCCATAGAATTTCTATTTTAAATTTCAGTTTTTTAGTTTTTTTTTGTTTTCTTTTTTTAAAAGACTGAGAAGGGGTTTCTTGATGCGCCACCTGAGGGTACAGTGGCTAGCATTAGTGGTCTTACAAGGTTTTATTCAAATCAAGCTAATACCCAAGTCGGTCAAATTTTCTTGATAAGCTCTTCACGGTACAGGGTTTTACTACCCCAAGTTTCCGAATTTCTCGATAGAGTCATCGAGTGTATCGTTCCCGAGGCCATGGAGGCATAGAGCTGGGATTTTAGTAAAGATTTTGGATTAAAGCTTCAGTTTAGATCAGATAATGATTAAACCGGGTTTTACGAAGATATTTTAACAAGTTTGAAGTCTTTTCAAGTGCAGAATTTTACGTATTTTTTAATGGTTTGAACCCTTTGTTGAAATCCGACATTTGCGCTTTCCTGAGGTTTGTAATGGGGTTGAGCTGGTTGAGAAGTGTCCGCCCTTTATCGTGTAGTTAATGCACGCTACCTTTGTTTATCTTTTCTATTTTTTCGCTGATTCTGTCTCTCCCTTCCTGTTTCTTTCATAACCCTTTTATGTTTTTCTATTCTACCTTCAGTTTGATCGGTTGAATTTGTGCTAGTCTTCAAGACAAATCTATATACTTGCCTATATACACTAGAAAGTCAAGAATGATAAGCTAAAACAGCAAATATCTACCTTAGGTGATCCTATAGCCATTAAAACACCCGACTACACATCGAAACAATTCTCGGCTTAGCCTTAAATTATGTTATAAAAAATTTGTCAACTTCTAGAACACAAATTCTAGAAAGAATTTTGCGATCAAAGTTTTGGCATAGATTTTATAAAAAATTAGCGAGAGGTTTAATCAAAAGAAATATTCATTTTTCTTTTTTGTATTTGGGTGTATAATTAATTATTTCTCTCACTATCTATCACGTCGTTCGTTCATTAAATTCACAATTCTCTAGGTATAACAGCTCAAAAGTATGCAGCACTTTATTTTGCTTTATTTTTAGTCTGTGGTTTTGCTTTCTCTCTGGTTCATTAATTACTTTGGCTGGTTGTTTGGTCGACTGAATGTCTGACTTTGTGTCTGTTAAGCCTTTTAGACTTTTAAGCTTAATTAGAATTATAACGCTTCTTATTCTTCTGCTTACCCCCCTGGCACATTTGTATAAAATTGTATTTAATTTGGTTTCTTTAATTATGAATGTTTATCCCATGCGTTGTTTAACTCACCTCAAAGAGGTTTTTTGTTTTAAAGGAAAAGGAAAAATAGGATGGGAAATTACAAGATGAAAGAAAATAGTTTTTTTTAATGTTTTTTCATGACATAACGAGCTGCTACTTATATGCGTTAGTGCACCAAAACTCTTACTGGGATTTTGTCAAACGAATTTTAGTACATAAGATAGGGGTGTTGCTCCCTTGTGTTCGTTGTTTAGACACTGTCAGGAATACAATAAGTGCAGAACCAACTTCACTTTAAGCAAGGCAAACAATTTGAATTAGAATTTATAGAGCCGTAGACAAATGCATGTGTGTGAAGATAACTTCGAATTTGAATAGCAAAGACAAGAACCAAAAATGTTTACAGAGACGATGTTAAAGTAAACAAAGTAAACCTGTTTTGAAATCCTTGATGCGATGACTATTCAAGCCACTAGGTCCATTTCCCTCACCAGTCCATTTTTTATCCGATTTAGCCCCATTTTATACAAAGCACTTTTATTCTCATTTGAAAAAAAAACAATTAATTTCGGCGCCTATATCTCCGGTCCCCAGTAATGCATCCTTTATACAATGGATATATAGTGGAATTGCTGCAGGTATCCCAGTCCCATTTTTCCATAATATCGATCATTCTCCTCAGACCATGTTAACAGATTGAATTTTTCAACCATTAACTGGGTTTTATTAGGGACCCCTTAGGCTACAATTTGTATATAAAGGATACCCATTTTGCCACAATATCGGTGAGCCTCCCCCGGACATTGTTAAAACAAAGATTCTTTTTGTTTGAATTTTTCAATTTTCAAATGAATTTCTGAATTATCAGAGAAGCAGTTCTACTTAGGAACGCATGGGCCATAATTTTTAAGGAATGGCGTAGAAATTCCAGTCTCTGATATCGTATAGTTGGATGATTTCTTCCTTACCCATTTTTTTTTCATTTTCTATTAACCACTTAGCATTGTTTTGTGCACTTTAAAATTGCACTTTGCTGGTTACATTCCAATTTATAATTTATGCTTTGTGGCAACCCTATGCTTTAATCAAACTACTTTCTAGTGTAACAGTCCCTTGTATAGAACTGTCCACTTTTGATTGTCAATTTTATATCGATTGTCAATTTTTTATCGATACTTAAATTTCTTTTAAGATTTGAACACTTTAGCTGCCTTTTTTCTAACCAGAACCCTTCGAAAATGGTTAAACTATCAATCTTTGTGGCAACCCTATGCTGTCCACTCTCTTGTCAATTTTATATCGTCTTGATTGTCAATTTTATATCGTTTATGCTTTCGATACTTAAATTTCTTTTAAGATTTGAACACTTTAGCTGCCTTTTTTTTTAACCAGAACCCTTCGAGAATGTTTAAACTATCAAGATCTTGAAACCAGAGATGTAAACAAAAACCATTGTATACCTTGAGCTCCTCAAGTAGGGAATGTTAGCCATTAACCTATTTATGGCTTTACATTTCTTGTTTTTGCTTTTTTTTTTTTAATTTTTAGTCGAATTAAAAATAACCGCCACAGTTATTTTTATGTGGCTTTCTTCCATAAATTTCACATTTGAATACTTAAGCTTATTAAGCTTTTTAATTCTCGATTGCTTTTATAACCGTTATTTTTTTCTTTTAGTTTAACGGTCAATCATGGTAATTCAATTCTACCGTAATTCTTCTTTTTTTTTTATAAAATTATTCTTATTATTTGTAGGGTTTTTCTTTTATTTTGGCATTGTTGATGACACTGCCAATTTTTTTGTCTTGTCTCCCAAAAAAAAAAAAAAAAAAAAAAAAAAAAAAAAAAAAAAAAAAAAAAAAAAAAAAAAAACTGTTGACCCAAATTACGCTAGTATTTCTTTGCTGGCTTGGGTTGTTATTCTTTTTTTTTTTTTTTTGGTAATTGAAACCACATGCTCTCTTCTTTTCTTAACTTCTCATTTTCGGTTCATGATTATTCATTTGCCCATAATGACCATCTGTTTTATATGACTTTTACTTGGTATTTTATTTTCCTATTTCTTGCTTTTTATGACTAATTTTAAGCAAATAAAGGAGAACAAAAAAAAATGAAAAAGAATTGCTTTGAGAATCATAAATTATAATCAAAGATTTATTTGCTTGCCTTATTATATCATGCCCAGTAAAATGCTTAAGATTACATAATATTGACTTTGATTTGTATAACCCCGACTCCATACAATGCGTTGGATATTTTGGGTTCACACTAATGTTTATAACACGAAACAGTCGTTAGGCCTGCTCTAATGGAATCAATTATAACCATTAATTGAGTGATTTACATATCACCAGATCAATTGACATGCCATATGGTCAAAACTGGGGAAAAGTCTGAGTTCCAGTGGAATTAAATATTCTAACACGTGTAGAGACTTATCGATCAGTAGTCCTTCGGTGTTATCTTTCCACTTTTCCAGATATGTAACCCAAAATTATAAATACATTCCCTGAAAATCCACTCGATGTGAGAAAGGATTTCGTCGCTCACTCGTTGTAGCATTGTCGGGTAAATGTCATCCTTTCCCGGAGATTTATAGGGTTTGAATGACGTTAATTGTCCATGCTATCCTTTCCCTCATTATTATCTTATCAATGAGTCCAATTTCCTCTCTGCTTTGAGAACGAATTGTCTCCACAACTTCGTGTGCGGTGTTTTCCACACCAACACAATCTGGGAAATGAGTCTTCATTAATAACTCAAGCGATTCCCGCCTGTTCTGTATTAAGTGATGACCATTAGGCCCGATTAATAGGCCTGTCACCTTAGAATTCTTTGCAAGTACTTTTTCCACACAGATTTTGGCTCAGAAATCTCTTTTAGCTCTTAATTATTTGTATTTTATAGGAAATGGAACTCACATTAAATATAGCCCAGTCCCTATCCTTTCTAGTCCATTTGACTTATTGAAATGTCTTCTCGTTTCCTCGATGACACTATGGTGCCTGTGTGTGCTCGCTGGGGCCGGTTAAGATTTGAGAAAGGAACTCTTTAGATTCCCAGTAAGTTGCTGGACAGATTCTGCAATGTGTGCAACATCAACTATTCCTGACCCCGCCGCAAAGGGAGGTAGCTGGTCGATCAGCTGTTCAAGTTCACCCGCTTGGGTTTCCTAGAGAGCAAAAGTTCCAAACGGTATTAGGTAGTGTTCCGAAAAGGAAAATTTCATAGTTACTCGCCAGCTTGGGACTCTGACTACATCTGCATCCGACACCAAAGTCAGATCTACCACCTGTTCTTATTAAAAAAAGCGGGCTTATATAATAAGTTTAGAGTTGAAAATAAAATAGAAAAAGGACTCGCCTCTTCTGTTGATATTTGTACTCCCCTATAAGCTGTGGTGGGCGTTGATATCGCATCCTATCAAAACTTCCGATCTGTTCCTTGTTGCCCAACGCACCCAATGCTTGAAGGCAAGTGGTGGCGGCTTCTGAACTACATGTGGCAGATAGACGGAAGCTACTGCAGCCGGTGCATTGGTATACTGAAAACGAAAAAGGGCTCACCTCCTCTGTTAGTGCCTGTGTTCCCTCATACGGTGTAATGGGCGTAGGCATGGCGTCCTACCTGTTCCTGTGAGTCCAACGCACGAGATATGCGGCTCTTCGTCCTCGTGTGGCAGATATGCGGATGCTATCAAAAAGCTACTGCTCCCAGTGTGTTCATATACTGCCTCGATGAGGTCGGTATGGTAAGATAAGGACGTTAATTGCTTTACTGAAAAGTATACAGGATCTTAACTCACCGTCACAGTGACGTCACATCCTATTAATCACCACTTTTGTTGTAATGCTTTACAAGTTCTCTGGTTGCTAAATGATGTCGTAGATGGAATAAATAACACTGATTAACATAATATGATTAAAAAGATACTAATTTGTTTCGTTTTTAACCTAACAATTTTGGTTAGTTGTTCACAGTAACTGGAATTTCACTTTCTTCTTATGAAATCATGAAAAATGTCTTTAAAAAAAGGTCGTAATATATTTTTTTTTTCTTAATTTCCTTTACAATATGCCAAAAAATATTGAAATAAATGGGAGTGTGTAGACTTTTATTCAGAACTGTATCATAGTAATTAGGCTTTGTAAAAAAACAAAACAATAAAATTAAGGAATTTTCCATATTTTCTATTTTTATCCTTCAGGTTATTATTTTATTTTATTTTTATTTGTACCCTCTTGTCTGTCTGTCATAAAATGTTTTGATTTTTCAATTAACGAATGTGAGAAGCTGCGTCATAATTATGACAAAAAAAGTTATAATGGTCACATTTAACATTTGACAATATTTTTACCTGCCTATTAAAGAGGTTCTAATTTCATGAATGAGTTATAAATTGTTTTTACCTGCTTGCTTGTGTTATAACCCATTAACCCATTGATTCTTGGAACAAAATAACTGTAACGATCTGAAATTATAATGATTATTAGGGAGTTAAATAAAAACAAATAATATTAGAAAAAAAGCAATTAATAAAAAATACATACGATCCCCCTGTCCACTCTTAATGAAGTGAGTGAATCGTGCGCTCAAATAAATTTCCAGAAATTGCTTAATCATGCTGTAAACAACATTACTTTCGTATATTTGAAGAACTTTTATATATGATCCTATTGATCTTGGAGTAGATGAATTCTTAGAACTACAATTAGCAATTAGCTAACGGGGCTTCGATGATCACAGCAAAAGATGTATTGAAAAGCCATAGAATCCGTCGTGTGGCGCTGCTACTAAACCACGTTAGCAGTGGGATGCTATTTCAAAGAATTTAATATTGACTTGGTTGCACTTTCGTTCGGAATTCATTTCTTTAAGAGCATATGTCACCCATCACCTGTAAATAAGAATCAATTAAGATCTGATGAGACAAGGCCATTGGTTAAGAGAGGAAAAGCTAAACTAGTGACCGTATGGAAGACTGGTGAACTCAAGAATCGAAGAAGAGAAAATAATCTGATATTTCCATTACCATCATGAAGATCTTTCCCCTAAACCTTCGAATATACAGAAAAAACTAAAGGAGAGCTAGAAATCGAATAGAAAACGTCTGGCTTATATGAGGGATTCTTCCCAAAGAATTCAGAAAACTAACACCTAATGCAGTGACAGTGAAATATTCCGAATTAAGCCACCTTTGCATTTTTTTATTTTTAGATCGTATTCCTCTTTTGCAACATAATTAAACGTTTTATAGATCTTATCTCAACAATAACAATAAAGTCTATGACGAGTATTTACTAAGTCCCATCAAAACAATCGCTCAATTCTCGTGTTGCCATACTAACTGGCATTCAGCCGCCATCCAGCTCTTAGCGCCTATGAGTTTGATTCAAAATTAATACTGTACTCTATGGGCAAACTAATTCAGCTAGCTAAGGAAGATAGGGTCAGTTCTTGTTAGATTGCTAGTCCTATAGAAATTCAGAGCAATAAGCGGTGTTATGAGCTTGCCAGGAGTAATACTTTCACTCTGCTGATGGTACGTGAAGCTCTTTGTGGAATAGCAAGAGGGATTTGGAAAGGCTTGAAATAAACTAAACTTTTACTAAGCAATTGTAGTAGGGAGATATTTCAGTCTAGTCACTAGGCTAGCCAGGAATAGCTGGAATAGTCAGAATTAGTAGCAGCCTTTTGAACAAACATTGTAGTCAACTCTTTAAACTCAAAATGTAGATTTTAGGGAGAACGAAAATACAGAACACATATGTAGAATCTAAGCGGCGTTAGATTATAAAGTTGAGAGCAGTAAAATTTCGATGTCATAATTTAAATTAGAATTCCTGCTTTAGAGTCTCCCAAAACGGCCAAACCCTCCTGACTTACTTTATATTTATTAACCATTTATAAAGAGAGGGAGATAGAGAGAAAAATTTTCAACCAAATTCAACAAAAAAAAAAAAAAGAGTGTTAAGACAATAATAGAAATGACAACAACAACAACAATAACAATACAAAAAATAAATAAATTTTTAAAGTAAATAAAAGAACAAAAATAAAACCGAGAGTAAAAATAAAAATAAAATAAAAAAAGAAAACATAAAAACTAATTGCGTCGTTAAAATTGGTCGTCGGTTGAATTTTATTTGGCTGACTGGAGACTAAAACAAAAACCAAAAAAAAAAAAAAAAAAAACTTAAAATAAAATCGAAAGACTGTGTGAAAAAGAAATCTAACTACGCACCACATTCGCTCACCACAAAGATCTACTGTGAAAATACTGCAGAGCAGAGATTAAACAAAAACATTGAAAATGAAAGATAAGAAATATTGTGTTTATTTCGTTGACTTTTATTTTCTTTTATTATTATTATTATTCTGCTATAAACAAAAACAAAAAATATGTGCAAATATTACAAAATTTCATTAATTTCAACACAGTATTTGTTATGCAGTTCTAATCAATTATTGTTAGAAAGAAACTTTACTTTAACCATCACCACCATTCGATATTCTTCAATTATTTTTTGATTCTTTTTTTTAAATTTGCGATATTTTTTTAAATTGCAAATTAAGCATCCTTTTTTAATTGAAATTTAATTAAAATACGTACGTGTGTAGATAGGGTAGATGAGCTAGTGTCGAACTCAAATTGTCAATGCTATAGAGTGAAATGTTAGCTAGCTAGGTAGGATATTATTAACTATTAACCACTCGATGTTCAATTTTTATGTTTTCACTCAATACATATCCCGAGTGGGATCGAAACTACGAGTAAGTGAGTGTGTGTGTGAAAAGTTTATAACCCAAATACCTAACTATAATTTGCATTCCTATATACATACACTGTATTGTTGATAACCATAATATACTTACGGAATTACTCCTCAAATTTCATCAAATGCTCAAGAAATTTTTGAAGACTTTTGAGTGAGTATTTTTTTTTCAACTTAAATGCTAGCTGCAATGGGTTGCAAAAATTTTTGCTATTAAACCAATTTCAGATTTTTCCTTCTGAATAGCATTAACAACGCACTGGTTCCAACTATATATGCATTCTCATCACACGTTCTCCTCATCACCGAATCTAAATATTTGTAGCAATTGGTGTTCTGAATAGGTGTTCCTTCCTGAGTTTGTAATGCCTTTTGCTATTCATAAATATCGTTTTCCGCAATATTTATTGTTTAAACATTAGAAGAGCGTAAGCATCTCTCCTTCTTTCATTTTACTGTGTATACTATTCTAAACTCCAGCAGTGAAGTGAAGGCGCCCTCCTTGCAAGTTCATTTGCTTGTTCATTGTTGTACATTCGCACACATGACATGGGTGTTTCTGTAGTTTAGTAATAGTATTGGGCAGTTCGGTAATCTATTAGTGTAGTGGTTGTAGGTTCAATTCTCATCAATGGCGCTTATCTGATACACTTTCTTCTGTTGTTATGACTAAGACACTCACTTTCTAGTATTCTGTCACAATTCCCCACATGAATAGAGATTATCTGCTGAGTGTTGATCACAGACAGTTTCTTTCTCATCTTGGGCCATTGGACCTAATAGTTCGAATGACGGTCTAACTGTCATATAGTACTGCTATATCCCCTTTTCTTTAGTTCCTGTTTATAGACATTAAGTATGGCGCTATTATAGTCATAGGCGCTATATACTATAGAGTGATATGTATCACAATTTTGCAATTCGGTGGCAACTCCAACAATTCAAAATATGTTTTAAAAATAGTAATACAAACGGTAGAACCTTAACGGATCGATTTTATTAATTTAGGACGGTACCATGTACCAATTTAAATTATTCACGCTACTGAGGGCTAATTTGAAGACAAATTAATCGAAAATTGGTTGCGGGTATATGGTCAATTGCTTGCAATGGCACTTAATTGACGGATTTTCATGTTCCTTCAATGGTTGCCAACATTTTATTTCAAAGCTTTTGTCCTTCTGAATTAAACTGTCAACTCAAATACATTCTTTCACCCTTTTTCCCGCATTTACAATGCACTTCCTTTAGGAGTCTCCCTTGTAACTTGCAATGTAAACCGATTCGAATCTAATATTCTAAAACACCACGTCCTCTTTCCTTCTTCCTACATCGCCTGTTTTTCTACTTCCCACAGAATGCAAAGCATGTGTAGGAGGGGCCAGAGATTTAAAAAGTCTACAAAGGACAAAACTCGAACTTTAAAGACTCTATTACTATTAGAAATTACTTTACATTCAAGTGTTCTGAATAATAATTCACCATCTCTTCTTCATTTTACTAAAATGAAGAGATTTTCTTTTTATTTTTTTAATAACAAAAAAAAACAAGTTGGCTAATAACGCTAGTCCTATGAATATGCCGATATCTCAGTTTTTTCTTTTTCAAGTGAGTTTGTTTATTTTCATTTATATTTTCAATTTATTCGATACTACATATTACAGAGAGAATGAGAGAGTACATGAGTGTCATATGTTATAGGTACACACACTCTCTCATACTCATATACACGCACTCATACACGAAATTACTCACTCATTTATATGACATATGTATGTATGTAGTTAGGTATGTAGGTATGCATATGCTTAATCACTTAAGCAAAAAAAGAAAGAAAAAATGGGTATTAAATAAACCCAACAAACTGTTGAATACTTCAGTTATTCATCGGTTTCTCTAACGAACACATCAACTCGCATCTACATCTGTCGAACTGTTTAAACATTTATTACGCGTATCGCGCTTTATTCTCTTTAACTTGATTTTTTATTTTATTATCTTTTTTTGTTTTTTTTTTTTTTGTTTGTTTCTTAATTGTCAAACGTCATCATATTTTATTCAGTGTTTAAATAAAAATCATTGGAAATAAAGAAAACCAACAAAAAAAAAAGAAAAAAATTTATGTAATATTGAAAAACGCGAAATGAATTCATACACCACCATGTTCATGTGTAAGTGTTGACATATTAAAATTTTAAAAAGCAGAAGAAGAAAATCTAACATTTAATATGCTTTTTGTTTTGAGTTAATGGAGGCCTATTTGCCACCACGTTTAAGCTTTCACGTTTCGTTTTTTAATCAACAAACACGCCCGTTTGTTGTTACAAAACGGTTACATATCTAAACAACAATTGTTTTATTGTTTATTAAACGAAAAAAAAAAAAAAAAAAGAAATTCAATTCACATAAAAGTGCGTATAAAAAAGCTGCAAACAAAACAAAACCAAACAAAAGTACAAAATAGTCAGTCACGCACGTTGCATATTAAAAAAGAAAGAAAAAATCAAAAAAAGAAAAAAAAACCATTTTTGTTTGGTAATGTGCTTTCCCCTTCCGTATTGCTTTTAAAAAAGTGCGTATTGTTTAGTGGTTAGTGGTCTGCGCGAGTTTATAAAGAACCAGAGATCGTGTATGAGAGAGCGTCTATTTACGAGTTTTTCCCCAAACGAAAATAAAAAAGGAATAAAAATAAAAGAGCAAATAATAAACTGATATTTTATTGTTGTTTATTGAGTACACACATACACACACTCACACACCATACATACATACATACTTACTTATCCCACTCTATTATATTTATTTTTCCTAATACTTGTGTTTCTATAAAAAGAGAAATTTGTTTTAAACAACACGATCTCTATTGTGTGTGAGCAGAGTTTACCAATAACAAGAAAAAAAATCCAAACAAAACCCCCAAAAGTGTTGTTAATAAGTTACCGTGCAAGAGAGCTTGCGAGTGTTAGAAAATAAAAAATGAAAGTGTTGAGACTGTTTCGATAAATTTTATTAAAGAAAACTTAAAAGAAAATAAAAAAAATATAAAAGCAAAATAATTTCAAATGATTTTTTAAAATCTTCAAATTGTTTGTGGAATTAATCATCGAATCAAATCCCTCCATATATGATTGAGTGTGTTCATGTTATAAAAAAAAACAAGCATTTTTCTTTTCTTTTTTTTTTTTTAATTTGTAATTTTTTTAATTGTGATTGAGCAACACAAAAATAGAAAAAACAGAAACACTAACAACATCAAAGTGACTATGCTTAACACTGTGTGTTAAAAATTGACTACAACCGGTAAATTTTTGATTTTTTATTTTAGTTTTTAAATAGATTAACTTAATGTTAAGAATACAGTGGCCATTTAGATAATAAATTAAAAAAATGATAAGTCTTCTTTTTTTTTTACCAAATACACGACAATCGTTAGTTCTTAAGAAATCGTACGTCTGATGAAAATAGTTTACAGATATTGATTATGTTTCTCTGAATCAAATCTGGACAGAAAATATCTTCTCATCTTTTTTCACAAACATAAGCTAAGTCGCAGTTTTTCTAACACAAACGTTTCATACTATCCATCAAATTCATAAGAAAATAACAGACGTAGACTAATAGACAGATATTGACTATGTTCCTCTGAATCAGGTCTTGCTAAAAAAAAATTACGCACTAGAATTCCAAACTTGATTTGATTCCCTGGCATGTTCAGTTCGCTTCGGTAATTCGGCAACAGTCTACACAGACGTTTATAAACTTGAGAATAAAGTAGGCAATTCATCGTCCTCTTAACTACAACAGTACGTGTCAGGCCAAAGTAATGGCTCTGAATCAAACATTTAAAACATTTCTCTTCTGTGGTAGTTAAAAAACAGTCAGTCAAGTTAGATCTCATTTAGTTGCAACTTCTACATCTAAAGTAAACTCTCTCTCAGCAGTTTTGTGTCAATCGAAAATTTGTTTCCTAATCACAAAGATATACCAGGTAATTGTGTAGCTGATGTATTTACATAGAGGAGGAACGCTCCTACCGAATATCAATTCACACATGAATATCGGTAAACTTACTCTCTGCATATTTATTGGCCGCTAACGCTTCATTGCCAAATTTTTTAAAAGCTTTTCTTCTAAAGTAAAATTGTTTTCTAGGGTCGCTCTAATACTTTATTATTTTACTCGAGTAGCATTGAAATAAGGGAATTTTTCTTGTTTGAAACTTGAATAATAGCAAATTTTTAAAATGCGCTAAAACACCCACCATTTTTCTATTACCAATTAATTTTCATTTTTTTTTTTAATTTTCCATGACATGCAACATAAATTTTATTTCCATTTTGTTGTCTTTCTTTGGTCTTTTCTTTAACTTCTCTTGTTTTTATGTAAATAAAAATTAAAATTCAGTTTTTTTTTGTTAAATATTTATAAAAATTATATGGATTTTAAAAGAAAATCAAGAAAAAAAAACATAAAAAAGTTTTGCCATTTGATAGCTCAAGCGAAAAAACAAATGATTACACTGTGTGTGCAGCAGCAGCAGCAGCAGCACATCATTACAAACTGAAAAATGAAGCACTTCATAAAAATCATCGTAAAAAAATAAACGAAAATAAATGCTAAAGAATACGAGAAATTTCAATAAACTCTGCAAAACAATTTGAAAATAAAAATAATAATGAAGAAAATAAAGAGAAAAAAAATAAAAGAAAACCAAGTAAATAATCTTCATTCAAGTACCGCAGGAGAGAGTGTTGGATGAAATGTAAACAGAAGTGGAAAAAAACATAAAAAAAGAAAACTTATTTATAAACCAACCCAGCATCATCATCATCAGCATCATCATCAGGGTAGCCAACAGCAAAAAACAATTGTTTTGCATTCATTGCATTTCCACAAAATAAATGCAACAAAAAAAAATCGAAAAAATCGAAAAAAAAATCGCCAGATGCGATAACAATTTTGAATGAAATGTTGCATGCAGTTTGGCAAAAAAAAAAAGAAAAACAAACATGATGATGATGCTGTTGCCCATTTGCACGCTGAAAGCATTTTAATGATTATTATTTAAAGTTTAATTAGAAAACCTCTTCAATGAGTTACCATCTCTTAACAATATCTCAATAAAAAGGCAATTTTAAGAAAAGAATCGGATTCAATACTCTTGTATTTCTATTGAATCCTATGAGTTAAGAACTCATTGCTAGAACGTTATCTTTATTCAGCTTTGATGGCTTTTAAAGAGCTTTTCAGTTTCAAAACACTTCTGTTACATGATTCCACTATGCAAAGGAGCTTAGTAATCTGTCTAGGAGTGACAAAACTCCTTACAGTTCTACGACTAATTGATCTCTATCCAATTCTCTATCCTTAATTACAGTCACCTATCTTCTCTGGTATTTATAAAGAATACATTTAAATATTATATATTCACTGTAAGTCATAAGATCTCTTAATTTCAATACATTTAAGCGCCAGTTTTTACTTGTCAAACTGCTTATAGTTTTTTTTTTATACAAAAAACAAAAAAAAAATATGATTACTCAGCTCTTGAACACTGTTTGGTAACGCTGACGCCAGTGTCATTTAATATATTCATTTTACAACACTGTTTCCTGCTCTTAATACAGTAGAGCACAGAGCTGCTGCTGTTGCAGTTAACGTCGTCTATCCAATGGTTTTTGTTTGTAGGAAATAAAAATCAGCTTGAAAAAGTATTTTTTCAAACGTGCTTTTAAAGAAAAATTAGGTCAAACTGTGGTCGCTTTATTATTTTTTTTAATTCAACATGCGTGTATGTATGGCTGTGTGTGTGTATGTGTGTGGATGTGTTGTTGCTAGTGCCAGTGTGTATCTCTGTTAAGGCAACTGGTTTTAAAAGTCACGTTGCTGTTGCTTTAAGTGCTTCCCGCTCTATGAGTATCTATAACTTGTGGTTTGTTTTTTAGGCAATATTTGTAGTTTAAAAATTAATATTTTATTTGTTTTTGTTTCTTTCTTGTTTTTTTTTTGTTTTTTCTTTTTCTTAACAATAATTTTGTAACAATTTTTTTTTCAATTTACAAACCATAAATAAAATAGGAAATCGTTGTTGTTTTCTAATTACTGTTGATGTTGTTTGTATGTTATTTCATTGACATTGAAATTTAATTGTTTTTTATTGTATAAAATAAAAAAAAAACAACAACAGAAAATTAGTGGTAAGACTTGTCTAACTGACTAAGACAAAGAGTGAAACAATAACAAATAATTTAATCGATTATTTATTTAATTTTTACAAATACCAATAACAATATTGAATTCAAAATCCAGTTATAATGAGGGCTTTTCATGTGTATGCGGTAGTAGTATGTGATAGTAGTTTGTGAAGATAAAAGTTACAACATAAAAATAGAAATCATATGAACAACAACAACATTGCTTGAAACAATCTGATTGGCAACTCTAATGTTGTGTACAATGTCATGACGATTAGTTTATGTTTTGTAATTGGTAGCATTTGGGTGTATGTGTTCATTTTTTTTATTACCTTTTTCTCAAGTTTTACATTTGAACATGAGTAGAGTAGAGTAGTTGTGTTGAGTTGCTTTGGAAAATTTAACAAAATTTGTTTAGATTTTTATTATGACTTTGAATTGACTCCCCCAGGCGGGGAAAACCTGGGAAGAGACTTTCTTTTTACAGTCTTAACCATCTAAAGAGTTTATACTGTGTCGTATGGAAAAAATCATTCGGCTTAAGGCCGAAGAATAAGTTACTCAAAGTTGAGGAGTTATTTCTTCTAGTTATTATTCCTAGTAATGTTATGCAGTGAAAAGCATTAAATTTCACAGAATGCCGATTCCTGTTGAAAACTTCAATTGTAAGAAGCTAGGTTGTAATGAGTAATGACCAATAATATGTTAATACTACATGATTGTAGTATATTTCGTTATGTTTGGTAGTGTCTTTAGCAATTGCTCTTTAAAAATATGACGTTCCTTTAACGAATTATGATATTGATTATGCAGATATTGACGCTTTAGGGTTTCGATAAGCTGCAAATGAAGTTTCAGAGGAGAATATTTCACGAAATTCTAAAACAATTCGATCTGATTGCTACTTATGACCAAATATTTACAGTGGAACTATCTGAAATAAATTACATTCCTTGAAAGAGATCCCATTGTACTTAATAGTAGCACTAGTGAATACACGGTACACATTTTCCACTTTAGACCGTAGCGTAAATGTTAGATATTCTAGTATATGTACTCTAGTACTCTTAGATACTCTAGTACAATGTGAATGTGATTTATTTAATGAAGAAAAATCTGTTGTAATATGAATTTAAGACATCTACCATATGTCTCATTTTAGCGCTTAAATAACCTCGATTTTCTTTTCTCTTTGCCGGTGCTTGCAAAATAGTATTTTCATTTAAGCTTTTTAATTACATGTTATATCATGATATTTAAATCTATATGTTTAATAATTTTTAAAATATTTGAAAAAACATGACTTGTAGTCATAAAAACACTCAAAAAAAAAATCGCATATCAATAAAGTTACCTTGACTTTATTTAAACAATTTTTGAAATTTTAATTTTTTTACTTAAAAATTATTTAAAACTGATTGATACTATTTATAATAAATACATACATATATATATATATATATATAAATGAACTTATAAATCGATACAATATTTTTTGAGACTTTTGTTCAACTTCTAACCCACTGTATGGGGTTAAAACGTATAGAAAACCACTGCTATTGTGTTTGTGTCTTGTTAATTTATTTTAAAACTAATACAATAATTATGTATATTTTAAATTTCTAAACTGTTTCTTGTATAATTATTTAAATTTCATTCCATTCCATTCAATAATAGAATAGAAACGAATTAAAAAAATTGTGTTTACAATCGCGTATTCAAATAATTTGTTGTTAGAAGAAAAAAACAGACAAAAAAACATTAGAAATAAAAATAGACATGAATAATAATAATAACAACAATAACAACAACAACAAAAGGAATACAAATAATACCAACAAAAACAAAATGAAAAGTACTACACAAAAAAAAAAAACTATAAGTATCGGGTCAATGAATTTTTACATTACGTCCGTCTGTTTTTGTATGTTTGTCTGATGAAATATGTATGTATATAAAGTATACAGAGTAAAAAGTTCGTTTCATTCGTTCTATTAATGGCAGTGAATAGAAAAATTTTATGAATGTATTGTGTAGTGTGCTGTGGTGTGGCGTTAAGGTGAATGCACCCTTGTCTCTGACTACTGACAGCCTGCCACCAATAGGTGAATGAAGCCTTTATGTTTTAATTGAAATAATAAGTGATTAAATTCAGTATTCTAAACAAACAAACAAAAAATTTCTCATCATCCTGTAATCTAAACACTAAACATTAAATGAAAAATTGTGGCGGGCGTTATACGAATTTTTTTTTTTTGTTAAAAATTCTGTCAAATTGTTTTTTCTCTTGATAAGAAAATACGCCATTGTTTAGGGAAAACTTCATATAATCAAAACAATCGAACAACATACTTACAACCCTAAAATGCGAATTTATGAAGCCAAACTTTAGAAATCCTAAATTCCTAAATCCTTTTGTATGCACGTCTGCCCCTAACCTCCTACAAGGAATATACTTATCCAATAATTTCTTCTTGCTTAATTTCACACTAACTGTTCTCCATCTTAGCCACTGATGGAGAGGGCTACATAAATGTCTCATGTAGATTAGAGCGATCCTTTTGGTTTCTAATTCGCATAAAAGACTAGATTTGTATACCAAATTTGATTTGAAATTGTGTGAAATTGATTTGAAATGTTTTTTTTTTTAAATAAAAATTCCATTTTCTTAATGTCTTATTTAAGAAATATTTCGCTTCACATGGCAACCCTTGCCATGCCTTTGTTAACATGATCAATGCGAGCAACAATTTTTGTTAAATACACTCACAAAAATTTATTCAATAAATACTGCGGATATCTCTCAATCGTTCTCTTTATGTTTGAATGTATTTGTTTTCCTCATCTGGCTAAAACCAAATCGAAAAGCAAAACTCTCGCAACGTTGAAAACAAACAAAGAAAAGCAAAATAAAAAAAAAAAAATAAAAATAAAAATAAAATCTATACGTATATGCATACCAAATAAAACGAAATAAAATTCAAATTTGATTTTATGTTTTAAAAAGAGATTTTTATTTTATTTTGTATGTATGTGTGTATGTGTGTTTTGTTTTGTTTAATTTTGATTTTGATGTTGATTTTAATTTTAATTTTTTTTAATACCAACAATTATACATACTCAGTTATAAACAAGCATTGAAACTGTAAAAACGTGAGCGAGACGTGTGGTTAAAGAAGAAAAAAAAACATTTTTTTTACGTTCGCATATCAAGTTGGGCCATCACAATACGCGTTAAAAGGCCTACTGAAAACATATACAAAATAAATCAAATCAAATAAATGGAATAACGTAATAAATTGAATTGAAATCTATGTTATCGTTTTGTTGTTGTTGTTGTTGTTATCGTATTGTTGTTGTATTTTGACAAATCATCAAATGGTTAAATGACAAGTGATATGATAGAAATAATACTCATACCACCAATATACATAAATACATATCACACATCCATGCATACATACGTTACATATACATATAAAACAAAAATATGATTTGATTTGTGATTTTAATTCTCACTTTTTTGTGGGTTTTTTTTGTTATTTTTTTTTTTTTATTTGATTATTTTATTTTCGAGTGTATCCCATACATTTTGGCAATTTTATTAAAAACAAATAATAGTATATATATGTGTGTGTGTGTGAGTGTGTATAGCCTTACATTGTATTTTTTTCGTATCAGAATTGTCAAAACTTGAAATTTTTTGTTAACGGCATTCCTTTCGATAAAACCAAGCGAAATTTAACTTAAAATAATCAAAAAAATCCTAATTTAATAATTAAATGAAGAGTAAATACTCGAAAGACAATAAAGCAGCACCTTAAATGTGATTAGAAAGATAATTTTTTATACTAAGAAAACCTTTGACCAAATATACAGTCAAAGAACAAAGTCTTCATACACCGCCCTGTGATTTTTATCAAATTGAAAAAGGTTTTATAGCGTTGTTTAAGGCAGTTATAATTAAGAACTTTTAAAAACAAAAAAGGAATATAAAAAATATAAGCTAGAAATGGTTAGAAAAGTTTACATACAACAAACAGTGTATGCAGACTTATTTCTGTGACTTTAGATATTAACAAAAGAAAAATATGTCGTATTAACAAAAGGAAAATACTATGTCGATTGAAGTCGCCGTAGTCTAGTAGGTAGTGTGTTGGCTTATTAGACGAAAGGCCAGGGTTCGAATCCCGGTCAGACATCAAAAACGAAATATGAAAAAATATTTCTTCGGCGACTTCCTCTCAGCAAGTTTCTGGCAAAAACTCTGATAGTAAATAAAATTGCCATGAAAAGTTTCTCAAAAAAATCTGTCGTTCGGAGTCGACTTTAAACTGTAGGTCCCGCACTCATGTATAAGTGTGTGAGGCTAGGCCGTAATCCTGACTGAAGGGTTGTAATGGCCAATTATGTATGTATGTATGTAAAATATGTCGTAGTTAATCCGTTTTCTATCATGAAAATCATTAATTTAAGGAGTTTATTGTCCTACATTAACCCAGTATCGTATCGTGCAGAAGGGTTGAAGGATAGCTGTGCTAAAAAGAACCTATAATTTAATAATAATTTAATTTCTATATTACTACACCTTATAATACAACAAAATTAGATTTTTTCGGCGATTTCCTTTAGGCAGATTTCTGGCAAAAGCTCTGAGAGAAAAAAAAAATTGCCATGAAAAGTTTTTCAAAAATCTGACCTTCGGAGTCGATTTTAAACTGTAGGTCCCATCAAATACAGTATTTTTCTTTAGTTCCCTTATCTGAACTCTGCAATAGATTCCTAGAATATCGATCTGTTTATAGCTTTTAAAACTTCTTAAAAAACGGGCACATGATGTGCCCTCTTTGAACACAAAATTCTTCCAAACCAGTTCACAGTTTTAACTGATATTATGTCTCAGCTATTCTGTTTTAATTGAATTTTCTTAACCTTAAACTCTACGGCCATTCTTTTCTCACAACTCCTAATAACCAGATTAGGCTCGGCCACCTAATATTATTTTGTCGTAAATGGAGATACAAACTCCTCTTCGAAGTGGAATTTCAATTAATTTTAATATTGTGTAGTATGTACTTAATTAACTGTAAGTAAACAACATTATTACGGTAGTTTTCAGTCTTTTGAATGTTGGAAGCAGCAGCCAGCCCTCGTTTATTTACATCACTGCCACTGTATACAATGTAAGGTTTTGTTAACACAATATCACAGTGCTGTTGTCTGGCGGTGGCGGGCTGGCTAGAGTGCTGCCACATCATTTCACTCAAAGTGACGTAACATAAATGTGTCGTATATTTTCTTATTTTTAATTTTATTTTTAATTTTACTTGCATTTGTTGTTTTCATTGTATTATTGTATGTTTTCATGAACGTGATCGTGATCTTTGCTATAAATTGGCATTTTTTTTTCCTCGTTGTTGGTGTTGTTGTTTGATTTTGTCTATATTTTTTTTTCCGATTAAATGTTTTGTTTATAAATGTATACAATATTTAATAACATAAAAACGTAAAATTGAAAAATTGAGCATTCGATTAATTTCGAATGGATTTGAAAAAAAAAAATTAAATTGAATAATATTTTCTGTTTTTATTTTCAATTATTAATTAATTATCATTATAAAATGAAATGAAATGACGTAAATCAAATGGTAATTTGTTTTTAAGTGAAAAACATTTAATTTTAAAAAATTAAACAACAAAAATTGGTAACAATTCAAAATAATACGTTAAATAAGTTTAAATTTGCATTGTTTTCTGGTTATAATTGGTAGCATAGCTTAGAAGACTCTGTTCTGCATGATTTAAAATAAAATTCATCACCTGGGTCTTCCATTCTGGGTATTTGCAATTGCTTTAAAGTATTCTTTTTCTTTACAACCCATTATTAGGTACTGGTTGACACAATGAACCATATGGGCTACCGAGTAAACGTGTCTGTGAACTAACATAACCTAACAATTAGGCAACAGTCCCTATTCATTTAGTGCATTGTGTTAGATCTAGAAAAATAGATTGTGGGATAGGGAATTAGTGTTTATGGATGTTAGATTTCAATCCATCTAGACCTTAAATAACATAAAAAAAAACTTCTGCAAGGGAAGCGTTCCACATATGGATAGACCGGCTGTAATGTTTACTTAGAAAATTCTTTTCAGCTATTCGGGCATAGGCAGAACAATTTGATTTGGTCAATCAATTGAAAGTGCTCTCCCTAGGTTGTATCGTACAATTTGATTCCAAAAGCTCTGCTAGTCAATGTTTTGTTTTTTTACAGGCTTTAATTTCCAGCTCTAATTATTCGCGTACCGATTTCCATTGTTTTTATTTAATCTTCCTTACTAGCCACAGCGTTTTTTTAAAGGAACCAAACTGATTTATACTTCCATTTAAAATGTTGGTAATGCTGATTTTATTTCAATTTAATTTACTTTCCCCTCTCTCTCTCTCTCTCTCCCACTCTTCTTTCACCTTTTCTTCTTTAAGAATAAAGAATTAAGAGAAAACACATGTTTTTTATTTGCATTTTATTGTTCCACTTACAAGTTGTGCTAATTTTCTCCGCTTGTTTTTTTGTTTCTTTTGTATGCATATTATTTATTATTCATTGTTTATCAATTTTTTTTTATAAAAAAAAAAACATACACAGACCCACACGCACACATGTTAACTGAAAAGAAAGAAATCTAATCAGTTGTTGTATTTTTGGTCTTCTTTATTCACTGCACTATCAGAAGTAGGATAGGGTGTTCAGTTGTTAGACATAAGACCTCGCTCGGTCCAAATCCTTGGATAGATATCTCCACCAAAACAAAATATGATAAAATATTTCTTCGGAGGGTTCCTCTCAGCAGATTTCTGAAAAAAAAATGAAAAACGCATGAGAAGTTGCTCAAATATCTGTGCTTCGTAATCGACTTTAAATTTTAGGTTGCCAGGTCGTAATCCTAACTAAAGGGTTGTAGTGGCCCATTATACATGTAACATCTTTGTTTACATTGATGTATACAAAGTAGACATAGTGGGGGTCTATAATGAGTTGTCAGCTGGTAACCAAAAATTGTTTGTCAAGAAAAAATCTGTTTTCAAGTGTAATTTTTAAATGTTGGTTGTCATCGAGCAATAAAAACTTATTCAGCATAGAGATCACCTCAATGTATGCTGTGAGGGAGAAAAAATCAGAACACAATCTTGGAACTAAGCGGTTAAAGCATCTCAAAATTAAACACAAGGAGACAGTCATCATAATGACACCGAACAACATACCGAAGCAGTGTAGCATACAGAGATTGAGAGCAGTAAAGCAGATCGTAATAACATTTTTGATAATTGGCCATGCAATTGAAGTTCGGATGTTGTGAGTAGGTAGTTTAGAAAGTATGAACAAATAGTTCCTTCCGACTGACAGCTGCTGTCAAAAGAAATTAAAATATGTTGAATAAATGTCTTTAGCATTGAATACTCTGATACAAAAACTAGTCGTTCAATGTCAAGGGTTTTTAATCTTATGTTATATAAGTTATTTGAAGATAGTTATTATGAGATAGGGTATCTCATATGAACGATGAATGTGAATACAATTTTCTTTCGATTGTATTTTCATGTTATCAGCCAAACCAAACAGACATACAGACGCATATGTGTATGCATGCAAGACTTTTATTGCTTATATTTTAGTGAAATTATTCTTATTTGGCATACGAATTTCTAAAAAAAAAAAAAAATTAGAGAAATAAACGAATGATAAGTAATAAGCAGAACAAACAAATAAAAACAAAAAGAGAATTTTTTATTTCGAAAATTTTCAAGGTCAATATCGTTGATTTTCTGGTGTGGGGTGGGGTGTATATGTGTAGCTAAAACATAAATGTTTCATTAGACTGAAGGAAAAGAAAATGAAAATGAAATGGCAATAAAACAACAATAACAACAAAAAAAAAATTTAACATTATCATCCTCTATGTTAAGCAAGACAGATGATTTTATTCAAAAAATACAATTTCAAATTTGATTTTTTTTTCTTTTAATTTCCTTTATTTATTTATTCTGTCTTCCATATTCTCTCTTTTCTTTTGTTGTTGTGCTCGTCATTAACCATTTTTGTTTAAATTACAAAAAGAATCAAAAGAAAAACACTTTCATTTTATTGTTTTTGTTTTTGTTTTTGTTTCTATTTTTTTTTAGTGAAAACAAAATGAACAACATTTCTGTGTAAACATTTTTATGGTTAGTTTATGGACGCATTGGGCTTGTATTTGTTTTTAAAAACTTGTGTAATAAAAATTTATTTCAAAAAGTTTTCGAAGCGTTTTCAACGTTTACCTTAAACAACACTCCTTGACAATTAAAAACAATACGTATAAAATATGAAATCTTTAAATTTGTTTACATTTTTAAGGCGTTTCGTTTATTAACAAACTTTGGACAGTATTGCCAATTCGATTTTGTATTCAAAATTGTAAGATATCTTAATCGAAAAGAGTATTTTTTAAAAGGTTAATTTTCTTTTCTTGTAGTTTTACTACCATTTTACTCATTACGGAAAATTCTAGAAGTTGCCAAATAGAAAAATGAAGTAAAAATATAGGGAATGTAACTTTAATGTGACGTTGTATCAAAAAGCTTATCTAATAACTATTGATATACCGAAATCTATTAGATTTCCTATAACGTGATGAGATTATTTCATTCTTTACTACGTTATCCGCTGTTAAATTCCTCGTTACATGTCTTATAAGGAAAAGTGAGCTCATGAGAAGACATCCTATCCTAAACTTTATTTAGCTTGTGATTTACGATAATTCAGTATGCCAGTTAAATCTTACAGAGATTCTTTATCTCAATTACTACCAGCAGTGAATCATCTTTCTGTATATTCTTCTATATTTCATGTTTCTTCAGATCTTGCTTATAATACTTTTTTACTTAGGGTAGTTAGTAGACCCATAGTGCATTATAGGGTTCTTCCCATTGTATTTTCAAA
>QOCX01000288.1:214491-251092 GCA_005959815.1 Sarcophaga bullata | reverse complement strand
AGAAAAATTGTCCTTTATATACCAAAAAAAAAAAAAATAAAAAATGGGTCCTAAAAGAAAATTGTTTTAAATTTTAATTTAAAAATTATTTAATTAATAAATTAACGATCTAAGTTCAAAATTCTCTAGGGTTTAAAGCATTGTTTTTCGAAAAAAAAATTTAAAATTAGAATTCTGACTTTAAATTTTCATAAGAATTGCAATGAAATCCAATATAAAAAAAGTTCAACATAAAATCTACAAATTCATTTTGCAAAGCATTTATGGAGACGAACATTCAATATTTTAATTATTATTTGCATATGCACGGAAAGCTTGAATTGTGTTCTTTAATTGGAAACAAATCTTTTTCAAATCCCTTCAAAATTGTAAAAGTTATAAACAAATATACAAAAAAAGTCCGAATTAATATTAATCATACGTCCCCTAAAGCAAAAATTTTGAAATTAAAAAAATCTTAGAAAATTTTCTCGCCATTATGGCACAGCGAGTAACATTCGCACTAAGAGAAGATTTAAATGAATTTAAAGTTAAAAAAAAACTTGCATTTGATTTGAACTGACTTTCATAAGCAACTTTTCATAAGCAAGTGCTTCATAAGCAAGTGCTAAAAGGATTTTAATTTAGAAAGTAACACAACTTTGCTTATATCATATCAGTGCACCTGAAAAAACTTCTCGCATGTCGCTTGTTAAGTAACAACTCAACGAAGGATCGTAAGAATATGTGTGAATCCTTTTTGTCCAAAATCAGTTATGACATGGCCTTCGCTTATTTAAAGCCTCTATGACGTAAAAACTACAGAAAACTTTGTAATTTGCATAACCCAGTAAACTATTGCATGTCATCAGACATTTTTCATTTAATTTTCCTTTTTTTTTTTTTTAAATTTATTTTAATGTCTGCCAAGTTAAATACCAAAAACAAACAAACGAACGTAACATAAACACTCACACAAAAGGCAAATATTAATGGCGACGTTCATTGGTTATGGACAAGAACTTAAAAAAAAAACAAAACAATTGTGACTGTGTGTGTTAGCAGTGGTTAGTAGTGGTTAAACAACCTCAAGCCTCTTGCTTTATTTTTTCTTTATCGGAGAAAATTCTCTTTGTTGATTTGTAAAATAAACACTCAGAGAGCCAGAGAGATAGAGCGTAATAAAGAGAGAGAAAAGCACTAGACATGCTTTATATAAATGCAACAATTTAAGCAGACATCACTATAAACAATCTGCTCTTTTGGTTTTAAACACTCAACAACATCAATAAGAATTAAAAAAAAAAACAAATTGAAAGCAAACAGACATCATGTTGTTGTTTTTTTTTTTTTTTAATTTAAAAAGCACATAAAAAACAGGACATATTTGCAAAAAAAACAAATTTAGAGTATCAAGAGAATTATGAATGAAACAGTCTGCCATACTAACACAAATACACTCTGATATGCTTTGTTTGGTTTACTTTAAAACAGGTTCATGCACTACACACTATTACTGTGTTAGGGGTAGTATCTTAGGTACTCTATACTTACACTCTCTAATTAAAATATCACTTTAGCCAGTGATGCACACTTAAAAACTAAACAATATTAAATTTGGCCACCGTAACGTATGATTAATATTAATTGGGAGTTATTTTACATTTGGTTCCATAGCTCCATCAATTTTTAAAGAATTTTGAACATTTGTCATTACCACACTATTCTGTACTGACGTAATTGGCATTTCTAGATCATAATGCACACTAGACAGTGATCTTTTCTGGATACAATGGCTATTCCACAATTATTTGTGGGTTCTCCGAGTCCCATGCACGTAAATATTTATTGTTGCGCTAACCACCAAGTGAGGAAAAAGGTTTCAAAGCCAAAGGAAATATTGTTTCCAAAGTCAGCAAAAGAGACATTTTCAGCAGATGTTTATTCACAGACCTCATCGCACCTCTAATACTTGCAGTCTCTTCAAATTTGTTTGTAATCTCTTGCCGATTCGTTGCGCAGTGTGTCTATTGTCCCGTAATGCACGAAAAACGGCCATTTTGAATCATCTTCGCTCAAGCACTCTCTGATTGCGCACATTTCTGTCTGTAAAACCGAATTTGTCTCTCGCAAAGTAAACTAATTAAAAATAAATAAGTGTACCTTTAATTATTTAGCATACTGTAACAATAATTATGCACATGCATGTCTGCTCAGTTATAAGAGTAAAACGTAAAAAAATCATACAAACCAGATTAAAACTATGCAGCTTTAGTAAATACACTCTTAAAGGCACACACACATACACACATACAAACACACATTTAAATTACAAATAAAGGTAGAAATGTATGTTGGGATTCAAAAGCGAAAAAAAAACCAAAAATAATTACTTTCGAGTGTTTTTTATTCATAACATACGCACCAATACTATGAATAAACTGAATATTTGTAATGAAAACAAACTTTTACTTCCAACTTACACCCTCACCGCTCACCACTACGTACTATAACACACAAAAAAGACTCTCTTCATATGCACAAACAGGTCTTTTACACCCTCAATACACTGCACTGCACTACACTCTATCTACACTAAGTTCTCCTATGTATTTACAGATCCTACATCACACCACACCATACTACAGCCTCTTTTCATATGCATTAACAACACCCATACCACAGCCACATAAATTACAAGTTCTCCACCACCTCATATATGCCTTTAGAAGTCTTATAACCTTATCGCACCATACTACAGCCTGTCTTTACACCACACCACACCACACCTCACACTTCATACATCACTTCTCATATGCATTTACAAGTTTTATACCCGCAATACACCACTTCTGACCGTACCACACCACACTATAGCTTCTCTTCTCATATGCATTTACAAGTCTTAAGTGCTCATAAAAATATTCTCTCAAATTGGGATTTTTTTCTGAGTACTTTTTCCCTCTTTGTGCCTGTGTGTTTCTGTGTGTGTGTGTGCTTTCATTTCATTATTCTTATTTTTCAAAAGGAAATTGAAGAAATTGGGTTAAACATCAGTAGTAATAGACTAAAGTAAATCCAACAAGAACAACAACAACTTTTATATACTTATGCTTAATAAAAAAAAAAGAAAGCTACTCATTTCTCACACTCCCTCTCTATCTCTCTCTTACAAAATGTAATAGGAAGAGTAGCAAATTTAATAAAACTAAATTATAACTGTAGTAGTGGTCTAACTATAGCTTTTGAAAACAAAACCCCTCATTAAGCATCCATAATTAATGGTTTAACTCTCCCAAAATCATTTAAGTTCACCTTTATTATTGTTCACCACTATTGTTTAGTGTTGTAAAACTGCTTTAAATTGCCTTAAGAAACATTTTCAGTAACCCACACTATCAAAACAGTTACCATTAAAGGAGTTGTAACCCGTAAAAACAAAAAAGTAACAAAAACTACGTAAGCAGAGTAAGAGATAAAAAATAAAGGGAGAGAGAGAGAGCGAAACAAAAAAGAATATGAGCACAATTTAATTTAAACATGATTGACTGTGTGCTAAAGAAGAAAGAAAAGTGCACCTCAAATGAAAATGTTTTTAAAAAGTTATTTTAACAAGTGAGAGAGCGAGCAAGGGAAAAAAATCATGCTGAATTTTGTTGTTGTTCATTCTTTTTTCTAAAACTCCATTGTACGAGTGTGTCAAGTCATTTAAACAATTAATGTTAGAAGAATGTCAAACCTAAGGCACGTCTGGATAGTATGAAATACAAAATCTTTCTTCTTTTTTAAACGATCGACTAACATCCACTTGTACGTCAACGAAATTCAATATCTACCGAAAACATTGCCGCTGTCCTAAGTAGTGTGTAGGAAGAAATCGATTTCACAAGAACTTGACGAATTTTCTATCATAACTTGACTTGCATCGGTACATACAAAATTCAACTTATCCAGGCACTGAAGGTAAACGGCCAAAGGCAACAACGTGAAATCGCTGTGATGAGCTCTGCAGCAGTTGACAACTGACGCTAATTGACTTCGTAAGTTGTCATAGTCTAGTAGGTAATATATTAGCTTATAAGGCGATAACCCGTGAGTGAAAGCCTTGCTTAGATATCTCAAATAAAACAATTTTTATTCCGCAAAATTTCCATGAAAAGCTTCTCAAAAATCTGTCATTCAGAATCGACGTTAAAAACTGTAAGTTCCTGCCGCTCATGAATAAAATATCGCAAGGGTGGTACGGAGAAACAAGATTGTAATTCTGTCTAAAGGCTTGTAAGTAATGTGTTTGGCTAGTCACAGTCTGTCAACAAATTCTGAGCGCCCCTTAGAATGCTTCATCTCAAGTTGCCAAATACCAAACATAATAACAAAAATGATGTTCTCTGTTGTAACTGCCATGATTGTTCTTCTCTGTGTACGAATTTTTTCATGAATTTCTTTGATGTTCTGGTCATTTATTTTCTTGCTTTTACCCGGAGTATACATATATATTTTTTTTGCTGATCTTTGCTACTACGTGAATGTATGTGTGTGTGTATTTTTCCTGTGTTTTCTTTTTCTATCCCTTTTTGTTTGTTATTGTTTTTTTCTTTTTTGCTCGTGTTCTGCTGTCTGTAAAATTTTACTTGTTGGTCATAATCTTGCATTTAATTACTGGTTTTTCCTTTATTCGTCTGACATTTACAATGTTATTCTTTGCTCTCACTCTCTGGCTTACTCTGGCCCTCACTCACTGTGTGTTTTAGGTTTTTCTCTATGTGTATGGGAAGGATATGTTTTTCTTGTACTTTTTCTACCACAAATGTCAGGCAATTAGTCAGTTTATTACATTCAAGGATATAATGTTTGTTTGTGTGTGTGTGTGAATCTATTTTTTTTTTTGTTGAACATTTAACAATAACAACAACTAAACCATTTACAAATGAATGTTATGAAAACTAACTGTCTATTCATGTACGTATGCATGTATGTGTTTGTATGTAAACATAAAATTTACATAAACGTAGTGTTAAATGTTTATTTTGTTGTTGTTATTGCTTGTTTACATATGTACACACACACACACACACATTACATAAATTCATCATCATAATCATCATCATCGTCATTATTTTTGTGTGTTTTGTGAGAGTGTGAATGAAAATGGCAAAGGAAACATTAATTGTTTGCAATTTTCGGTTTTTCCTATTCTGTTCACTTCTCTTTCCAAAAAAAAAGGGGAGAACAATTTTATTGCAACATATTTTAAGGGGCAAAAACTAGTTTTTTTTTTTTAATTTAAATTCTTTTAAAATGATGGCATGCAAGAGGTGTTTGGAAAGTGGAAAACATGATTTTTTAGGAAATTAAAAAGACTAACTAAAAAGGGAAGAAAAATTTGCAAAATTTTTGTTAAAAAAATAAAATAAAATGGTTATTAAAAAATTAGAAATAAAAAATCCTTGTTTCTTACACTTTCTTATGCAATAAGATCAAATTGTCCTTTCAATTGATTATCTTTAATTACAGGCTAAAAAAATGGTTATCATATGGCCCTATCGCTGTGAATTCAGGGTAATAGTTCTTCTAGGGTCACTCTCAAACAAATCCGAACCAATGTCACTTCCAGACCATAATGCCTACGAAATAGTTACTTTTATGAGATGCAACAGCTTTTCCAATATCACTTTTCATTTGATTGCTTGTTGATGTAACCACTAAGTGAGAAATGAGATTCTTTCCAATCAATACATCTACGGCTCTGTGAATGGTTAGGCTGCTTTAAATTTCAAAATATTGCTATTATGAGCCATAAGGCAGACTTTATAGCTGCGAAAGCCGAGCAATCTACAAATTCTAATTATCCGTAAAACATTGCTGTGGTGCAAAGGCCTGACCGCATATGTAACGCTTTTAGACTCTTTAAATTTCTTTGTAATTTTGTTAATTTTTTTTGCTTAGTTGGTCGATTATGAGCAATAGTTTCACATTCTTCGGTTATTTAACCATCTAATCCAGATTCGTTAGTGGCACAGCTCTTAGATGAAGAGATTATTACAACTGTCAGCCTTGCCAGACCATCAATTTTAAAACCTATAAAATATGAAGCCGATCTAAAATTATATCCACATGGCTATTAATGTGTCGTATAATAATTAATGGATTTTTCTTTGCTTTTTTGTTTACAACAAAGTTAAGAACAAAAAAGAAATAATTTTCATTAAAAAAGTAATGAAAACTTTGCGTACAAACTTTTCTATTCAAAAACTAAAAGAGAATTTTCTTTCTGTCTTCTTGTCTCTCTGCTTTTGCTGCCATTGTTTTATCAAATATACCGTAATAATACCGTTAATAAGACACTGAAATTGTATATATGTGTATGTGTGTTTGTAAGCATTAAATTCTCTCATTAAAATTGAAACAACAACAACGAAAACATGCAGAAAAATTAAAGTCAAACGGGCGAAAAGGAAAAAAAAAGAAAAAAACAGAACTTTAATGACAAATTTCCAATTAAAAATTTGTATTTTTTTTCATACTGTATTCGACAACAACAACAGCAAACTTAAAGGATTTTTTGTCGCTTATTCTCACTCTCTATAACATTTTTAATACTAAAAACAACAACAAACTTAAAGAAATTCCCTTTCTCTCTCCCTCTCTCTTTCATTTTAGGTACGTATTAACTGTACGTATTAAAAGCATTATAAACAACAGCAGTGAGAGTGAGTATTGCTTGTACTTTAAGTACCCTAAAGGTCTTGCTTGTGTGTGCCTGTGTATGCGTGTGTGGGAATATGTAAGCAAGCAAATAAGAAGAAGTCATTGCTTGTAAGAAAATGTCTTCGTTTTGCAAAATGTGTACGTGAGTAAAATAAATTTGACTTTGCAAAATATCCGTGTAATACGTTTCATAAACAGGGAACACAGGAACCAACATAAATAAACACATACACACGCACTGGTTTCTGGCTGGCTTGCATGCATGCGTGAGTAAATAAATATGCACAGTCATACACAAGACCCCCCTGATAAACTTTCTTACTCAGTGTGTAAATTAAAGTGCATAAAACAGAAAGTAAGAGAGATAGAGATAGAGAGAGAGAGAGAGAGAGCGAAATAGATATTTTAGTAATTAACACTTAGAGAAATAATGAAAAGAAATTTTAAAGATATAATGTCCTTAAATTAAGAGAAATTTATTTGCGTGTAATAAGGCTGTAAAAAATTATTTTATTTTGCTTGGAATTAACCACCAATCGGAAACAGAATACATGCGTTTGTATGGAATTGATAACTTTAAAGGCAGCACGCAAACAACAATTGTCAATGCTACTACTGCTGTTACATTTAGTCGCTTGTGTTTGCTGGTGAAGTTCACTAGTATAATTCACGTTTAACACGACATTCCATTTCCATTAAAAAACTACAATTTTTCTCGGTGTAATGACTCAACCCAAAATACGATAATTTCATGTCAACATTACAGCTCTCAATGTTTACAAAATACGTAACTATGATCTTCATGAACATGTAAACTTACGCATACACTTACACTTCTCGGCACTACAATATGCCTTTTGTAAGGAAACGAATCAACAAAGGTAAACATACACAAAAACAAAAAACAAAATAAAACGAAAACTTCTGACACCCAAAAAAAATTACGGGAATTTCTTAGTCTTAACAGCAATTACAATAAAAACAACACGGTTAACAATATTTAAAACAAAAGCAAATAAACAAAAACACGGTTTTTTTTTAATACAACTTTACTTAGCAATGCTGCTGCGCCAGTTAACATTTACTGTTCTGCTGCTGCTTTCGAGAGCAGCTACTCGTACACGTTGACTAATTGTTGGAGACATCACAAGAGAAATTATAAAGTAAGAAAAATACGACGACAACAACGACAACAGCAACAATGAGGACATAAAAAAGAAAATATTTTAACGAAATGTGGCTGTCATTAGTTGTAACGAACGAAGTAATGAAGGAGTGTAGCATGCGAGAGAGTGTAAATACAATTTGAACAAGTGTTTTCAATACAACAAGTGAAGTAGAGAGAAAGGAAAAGAAGACAAAATTTTGCAATTAACAAATGTCATGACTCTTAAAGACATGACAGCATAAGATGGCTCTTAAGAAAAATGTTTAAGAAAGGAAACAAAAAAGAAAATTTAAAACAAATCAAATACAAAACAAGAATGACATTTGAATGCAATTAACAAATCATTGTTATGGAAAAAGTAAAATAAGAGAAAAAACCAAAAGTTAATAGAAAAACTTTTGAACGACTGTAAATTGTATTAAAAAAAGTCGTCTTGTGTGTGCTGATCGATTCATTGTCTCAACTATTACTAACAGCACTTCCATAAGTGTTGCCATAACGCTATGTTTTTTTTTCTAACACAAGATATAAGCGAATCATGCCATAATATACAGAAGACTTGCAGGGAAATCCTGGGCAAATAGTGTTACCATGATAGTCTGACCAATAGTGACCATTTCAACAACTTACAAAGATACATAAACTAGCAATGTGAACCTGTGCTACCTCGGCGCTGGAGACTCCGCTGCTTATGGAAGTGAAAATCTGAGCTTTGGAGTCTATGGCTAGATTAATGGGAGACAAGTTTAACAAAAGATTTATTCAAAGATTTCGTAACCTAATTAATCGATTGGGATTCAGTATTTTCTGTTATTTTGGAAAATGCTTTGCAAGGAGACTTTCAAAGTGAGTAAAGTAATCGGTAAGCGGCATACCTATTTAAAAGCCCAAGTACTATTATGCGACATACATAGCGAAGACTTGTAAAATCAGAATTATTCGAGGCAGACTTTAAATAGCACATATTTTAACACACTTTTTAGGGCCTTGTATACCACCAGGTACTACATCCAAGGCAGAGCTTTGTTTTAGAAGATTAATAAACAAAATCTATTGAGAAAATCTAATACTGCTGGAGATTCTTTCAAGTTTAAGCATTAATAACCTCCGCAACATCCTGTTTTTACTTTTATTTCTCTGATTTTCATCTTTTTTTCTTATTTTTTGTTCTCTCCTTTACGAGCACTTATTGTTCTTCGATTAAGTGCTGCAATCAAAAATTTATTTTCAATAACTGTGTTCCCTCTTCCCTGTTTCATTTCGTATTTCCCAATAACTGAACGTTTGTTGCACAATAAATTTCCTGCCATTAATTTTTATAACAAGTCCGTCGTTATACATGTTTATGTGGGTGCATAGGTAGGTAGGTGTACGTGTAGCTGTGGGTGTACGTGTGACTGGGTTTGTAATGCAATACGTCAATTCAATATGTTTTTCTCTTACCTCCATTGGTTCCATGTTTATTAACTTTCTCTCTCTCTCTCTCTCTCTCTCTCTCTCTCTCCGTGTGTGTTATTTTCTATGGCAATTTATTTACTCTGCTCTCTGTTCCTCACTTCCTCTACTATGGTCTCTCTTGTTCTGTGTACGATTCGTACATTTTCAACCGCTTGGTTGGCATTTAAAAATTTAGTTGTTCTACCACTTTCTACGTGAGACATTCATGCCAAGCCAGTGATGACAACACACTTCTTTTCTTTTGCGATAAGAAGGAAAATATTGTGGGACTTTATTTGAAAATTTCTTTTTTTGAAGGCAGTAGGTGGCGAAACCATATTTTACAAACATAATGATCCTGAGACTTTTATTATAGTTTCTTTGCTGTGAAGAGGTACCCCTTTTTGGTACCCACTTTGGTACCTTTTTTGGTACCTCTTTTCCTTCCAAACTAATCCCAATTATCTCTGTAATCGAAAATAAACTAAAAAAAGCGCTGAAGAACGTAGAAAAAACTGGACAAAAAGTGCCCTGAAATTCAAAATGAAATGGAAAATTCTTGTATTGCTTGCTGTTGTTGCTTTCTTACTTTACTTGGATACTTTATTATGCTGCCAGTTTTTTTCCTCATAAAGTTTTTATAAAAAAAAAATTTGTTTCTTTTTCGTTGCCTTTAACATTTTCGGAGTGTAAAATTTAACACATTTTTTCGCATCGCCTTTGGCATCCATTTATAAAAAAAAAAATCTTAAAAGTTTCACGAGCACGCCACTTTGTTTCTGTTCATTACGGGGGGGGGGGGTGNTGATATTCAAACAAGGCAGCCAGAGGCTTATAAAACAATCTCGTCCATATGAAATTATGCAAAACTATTCCTATTTTTAAGTTTTTTACAAATTCCACTCGAAACACCGTGCCTTGTCAGCGATATATGCTGAACGTGAACGGCGGCTGCTATTGTGTTAAAATGTTAAAATGGTGGGCCTCTCTTTTTTGTTTTTGTTTTAAACATTTGAAAGATATTTCTTTAAATTGAAAGTAATGATAGGGTGCCTCATAATGAGGCATATCACATTCTTCCTTCAAGGAGCTTAAGGCTCTCATATAAAGTCGTCGCAGTCTAGTAGGTAAACGAAAACCCGTGGTTCTCTCCTAGTACAGACATCTCGAATAAAACGAAATACGAAAAAATTGTTTTTTTAGGCTACTTCTCAGCAGACAGTCTTCTAGCATTGCCATGAAAAATCTCTAATAAGTCTGTCGTTTGGAAACAACGTTAAACTATGGATAAATTTAACACACACACAACGTGGTTGATATGCGAAGCTAGGTTGTAATCCCGTTACTACTACCGCTTTCAAATTTGTCGCAATTATTCTTTGGCACGCTCTTCATTTTCTCTGCATGGGTATTTATCCACGGCAAGTGTTGAAAGTGAGTGTGTGTTGGTGTGTGTGTGTGTGTTTTTGAAACAAGTGTTACCCGTAAAAATGCAGTTAAAAAACGAAAAGAAACGGAAGAAAAAGAAATTAAAATGAAACGAATTTTTACAAATTGCTGAAAAAAAAAGAAAAAATGTAAATGAATTTGAATTTGCAAATGTTTTAACAAGGCAGACGGGCAATTTCATGCATTTGAAAAAAGGAATAGCATACGGAAGCATAAGTTTGGACACACACTGTTAACCCAAAACTAAGTTTTCAAGTTGTGTTGAAAATGAAAAAATAGAAGACTTTGCGACAAAATCCATGACAATATTGTTGGAGGTGTGGCGAAACGAATATCGAGTATTGGAGACATGCGTCAGGGTGGAAACCACTATCACTGAAAATCAACTTAGAGGTGGTGTGAGTTCTTTGCCAAATGCAGCCTAACTCTGGATCAATTAGTAACTCTATTTTGTCTAGGCTCTTAAAGCGAAACTAGAGCCAACCAATTCGCCAACATCATCTGAGATCTTATCACTGAAAAATCAAACGGTTCAGACAAAATACTGACTTTACTTTTGGAAATGTAGCTAGAGATGCTCACTCCGGTTATACAAAGGTGTGATTGACAACAGTAATGCCTGACATTTAGAGCATGGTTACGGTTTTTAAAATTCAAAAAAGAGCTACCCCAAGCGAATGAATGAAACTGAAACGAAATCACTTTCCCAAAGTCCACAGCCAAGTTGAGCTTTGGCTGAAATGTTTTCTTGGAGTTCGAAAGTCCTTTTGCCAGTTGATAACCTTTGCTAGTCGTTTATTTTTTAAATCCTAAAAATGATAATCCACAACACTTGCAAATTTATAATAAAAATTTAAAGAAATTCCATTAAAAACATATCAACGCCTACGCGTTCATTGTGTTTCAATGCTTGAGAGTATGTTTCTTACTGTCCTTTGCACTTTTTAAACTGTTTAAGCGCCATTGTTTGCCTTCGTTTCTTTGAGATTCTCTTTGTCTCGTCAATTTCCACAAAGTTCCTGTTTGTTTACCTTTTGCAATATTAGCATAAACTTACTTACAAACACATACAGACATACAGTATGTATATACATTCTGCCACCGTTGTTATTCTCTTACACATGTTCTTCAAACACTTTTCCTTGACTTGTTCTTTTCATTTTTATGTTCTTTGTTCGATTTCATTGCAAATTTTAATTTCGTTTTTATTTTGTTGTTGTCTCTCACTCGTCTCTTTGTTCTTCAAGTTGTTCCACTTCGACTAAACAATATTGTTATTGTGAGAGCAAGTACATGTGTGTTTGTGTGTTTTGTATTATTCATTGTGAGTTTTATTTCGCCAATGTTTGCCAGTGAAAATGTAAAAAGGAGGAGAATCTTTTGTGTAAAGTTTTGTTTAAAAAAAGAACAACAACATTTACGAAAATAATAATAAAAATTAAATTTTCTTTATTTTTATTTTTTGTTTAATTTCGTTTCTTATTGTTATGGTTTTAATCAGTGTTGCCATTGTTGTATAATTGTGGATTTTTGCCTTTGATAAGTGGAAGTGCACTTAAACAATATTTTGAATAATTTTCTCTTAAAATTCTGCAATAAATAGCTCTGACTTTTCTTCAAACAGTTTTTGCTTCTCCGCGTTCCACATGTGACCATTTTGTTGATTGACGTAACCACTGTGTAAGAAATGAAGACAATTTTTTTTTTTGAAAAATCAAAATTGAAAGCCTGTTACTCCATCGTAGCATAGACAGCCTTATCCTGGCTAATACTATCCATAAAAATATTGAAAGCTTTTCAGACCAAGTGATAACCTTGCGAAATCTAGCAAACATACTCATATCATTTGTAAACTCTAGCATTTGGTGGACTGTACCAAGCGTTCCTTTAAATATTTAATTCCTCAATTGTTAGGTTTTCCGGTATTTCTTTACAAAAGAAAGGCAATAAAAATTTATTTAAAAATTAGTAGCCACAAAATTTATTGTGCAACTTAGAAAATTATTACATTACCTATGTCATCCGGCAAGAATTTTCCAATCATTTCACAAATTTCTGTAATATCCCTGTATTTATAGAGTAACAATGAATTTTTCTATTGAAAACTCTTAAATATTTTGCTCTTAATACTACGAAACAAAGCCGTTATAAAAGAATTGTAACCCAGCAGACATTTAAATAAAAACGAATTTTTTAAAAGAGATTTATTTTTAAATTCTAATAAACAGCACGATTTTAACGAAAAACATAAGGCAATTAAAAACAAAATTAAAATATATTGCACTGTGGGCTTCAACAAATAATTTTGGTAATGAATATTCCAGATTTAAAGTTCCTTTGTAATATTTTTTATTTACTGAATATCAACATTCAATTCAAAAAAATAATCTTTTAAAAAAAATGTTGCATTCACTATTATATTTCAAACACCAAAATTTCTGTTTACTGGGTTATGTCATTAAAAACGACAGTACATGAACCAATTATAAGTTGTGTTTTGTTCTCTTTTTCAAGCAACAACTCTGTACTGACATAATACAAAAACAAAACACAACGCAAATTAACTAAAACATGGCTACTAAATAAAACAAACGACAACAACAGCAACAACAACAACATCAACGGGAACAATGTCTACAGTTTTAATGAAACAACAGTTACAATCATTAAAATCTTAGCAAATTGAATCATAAACCAAATAAAAGAAGATAGAAAGAATTGTTGTCCTCTAAGCTCTCTACTCTCTTTAATTTTCAAAAAAAAAAAATAACAAAAACGTTGTAAATGAAATAACAGAAGCAACAACAATAACTAGATAAATAAACAGCAAAACAAGTCCTGTTTTCAACAAGAAAACAAACGAAACAAGGAAAATTACACATACACATACACATACACTCAAACTAATCAAACAGCACCCACTGTTAGCTGTTGAACAAATAGTTATTGTTGCTGTTGTATTGTTTTGTGTTATTGTAGAAAATATACAAGAAAAATAAAATCAAAACATTACGACAGCCAACGAGCCAGCCAGCTACAGCCACAGTTGTGTTTATTTTTTATTTCGTTTCAATTCGCTTGAAATCCTTTAAAATAATAGTTTAGCTATGAAAAAACGAAGAGAATTTAAGAAAATGAACATAAAACCGTTACTCTCACTTGGAAACACTTAAAAACACAACAGAAACAACAAGAACAGCAACAATAAAAACTAAATAAATACGAAGAGAATAAAAGTATGCCAAGATGAGAAATACTTTAACTCAAGGATGATGTGCAAATAAACCGTACAAAAGCAATACAAAAACAAATAAATTTTAGCAAAATGCAATTGCTACAAAAACAACAACAACAACAACAACAGTCAGCAGCTATAAAAACAATATTAAAGACTGCATACTTACATGCACATGCACATGCACACACTTATTCAAGATATAAAATGAATAAAAGAAAAATGAGAACAAGTAAAGGAAAACAATTGGACGGAGCTGGTATTAAAGTAGTAATTTGATGTTTATAGTCTACAGAAGAGCTGCATAAAAAAGAGCGATCATTTCAACAGGATTTAATGTGTTAAACGAAGAGAGGAGAGTTCATATAAGGAAAACAATCTGTCAGTCTCATTAAGATGAAATTTCTCTGAATAACAAAAACTGTTTACGAATACAGTAACAGAATGAATAGGTGTTTTTACCGTTATTTTCATTTAAAGTTTATTTTATTTTGCTTGAGTAAATTCCGATTAAGTTTTCAATTAAAACTTAACAAAAATCATCAATCAAATTTGGCAGCACTTTTTCTTAACCATTGGCTGCAGGTATTGTCATGACATGCGATAGGGCATGTAAGGCAATGGGAATTGTAGGCATTTATCAATTTGTAAAGTTAATCACTTCTCTCGATTTGTATTGTGTTTTCTCAGGTAGTCCCCGTAGTCTAGTAGGTAGTGTGTTGGCTTATTGGACGAAAGGCCAGGGTTCGAATCTCCGGTCAGACATCAAAAAAGAAATATGAAATAATATTTCTTCGGCGACTTCCTCTTAGCAGATTTCTGGCAAAAACTCTGAGAGTAAATAAAATTGCCATGAAAAGTTTCTCAAAAAAAAATTGTCGTTCGGAGTCGACTTTAAACTGTAGGTTCCGCCACTGATGTATAAAAATTAACACACACAACATAAGTAGTGTGAGAAGCTAGGCCGTAATACTGACTGAAGGGTTGTAATGGCCAATTATGTATGTATGTATGTTTCTCAGGAATAGCTCTATTAAACGTTTCAATTAATAGCCCTATGGTCGGACTCCTACGACTGATTACTTATTATTAATCATTCGACTTGAGCCCACTACATTATTTTTTGTAGGGAGATATGTGTTTTCCTTCGATTGCAGGTACAAACCCACAAGAATTTCTGTACTGGTTGACAACATTAAGACTGACACTGGCCGGTGGTCAAAATTAAAGTCCCGTATACTCAACTTAGCACTCAGCCACACAGATTTTGAAAAAATAATTGTCGTTCATTCGTTTATCGTCCCAAATGAATATCGGCTTATCAATTTAGTACTCTTCTTCATTTTTTTTTTTAAACATCAGTCTGACAAGGCTGACAGCTATTTTGTTTGTTGCTATTTTGTTAGGTGTAGTGCGTTTCTCTAGGATTTTTGATCTTTCTCATATATTGCTATGTAGTCGTTTGTGTATTTCTGTTTTACCGTACGATGTGTGCATTTCCTTGTTGTCTATTGAGCTTGCTTGCTTATTTAATGTGTAACAATATTTTGTTTCTCTCTTGCCCTTAGAAATTCTCTTTGTTTTCCAGTTGTTTTAGAATTGTAATCAGAACTTTATCTGTATGTAAACGAAAAATTCTTTTTTGGATTTGTCTCTTAAGATCATAGAGCAGTTTTAAATAGTACTTCCACTGCTATGTCTTCCTTTAAAAAGTTTATTCTCTTTAATGTTTTTCAAACGCAAACAAAAGCACTCATAAGGTATTTTACCACATAGGTCAAGGCAATTAAATTAGGGCTGTTCTTGTACTCTTTTCGATTAACTGTTAAATGGTACTCTTAAGACAATAAGTGCTGAAAAAACAATGCGAAGGGATAACGGCATAAACGAAATACTTTTAAAATCGACCACAAACCATACAGAGAAGAGGCAGAAAGAGGAGTTTTTGATGCATCAATAGATTTTCTTAATGGAAAAATGTCATTTAAAAACAATGGAAACAACAGCAACAATGACGTGATGCATTAAAGTGGCGTTCGTTGAGTAATGTATATGTTATATACATATGTATATGTGTGCATATGTTTAAGTGTGTTTATTATCATATTAAAAGTGGAAAAAAAATAATTTTTATAATGGCAGGCTGGAAATAAAAAAATTAAAAATAAATATAAAAATGAAATGTAATGCAATGAAATGAATAATGGCACTGTAAATGTATTTTATATATGTGTGCATGTGTTTGTGTCTGCCATATGTTGAATGCCTAGCTGGCTGCCAGGCTTATTTTAAAAATGAAAATGGCAAAATGGCCCAGCAATTAACATTAAAATGTCGAAAGCTGCTCTTGCTGCTACTGCTACTGCCGCAGCTGCAGCTGCATTAAACATGTGGCAATTTGCCAATTGGCTGTCTTTACGTTATAAAACATGATTAAAAAACGTTCTCTTCTTCTTTTTAAGTAAAAAAAAAACGTACAACTACACATGAATAGAGAAAAAAAGAAAATGCGAAATAAAAATCTACAACACAGAGGATTAAAGTAAAATAAAAAAGGAGAGAGAGCTTAGTGCAGTGTGATTTTAAGAGAAGAAAAGCAAGAAACTAATAGTTCTCCACTAAGTTTCCTTTGGCAAAGTCAAAGCCTAACCAAAATGTACACAGGCATGCATTTACTTCAGACTACTTTAACTTTGTTAATCTAAATGCTAAATCTACTGGTAATTCCTTCATATATGTATGTATATGTATATGTGTGACCAACAGTCCCATAACTTTTGACCAAATACAACAACAACAAAAAGCAAAGGAAGAAAACGAAAACAAATGCCCTTACCTTGCATTTCTAGCTCATTAGTTGCATGTGTTGGTTGTTAAAGAACGAACGAACGAACATGTTTGTATATAAGCATGTCAACCTTTATGTGGTGATATGCAATAGAATGCATGCATGCATACATGTATATATGAGTATTTGAACGTGTGTGTTGCTGCTGCAGTTATAATCAACTATTGGAACATGATGTTGAAACTTGTGTGGCCTAAACCAATAACCCTCATCAATACCAGAAGCATTCAGCTCTATGACCACAAAGAAGAGAAAAAAATTACCAAAAAAAAAATAATTCATAGAAGAGACAAACACTTGCACTTACAAACGTTATTTAACGCTTTAAATAAAAAATTTTCAGTGAAATATACACCGAAAAAAAATACAAAAATGTGAGTAAAGTTTACTTTTAATCAAGGATTCTGTTCACATTAAACGTACACAATGTTTATACCTAGAGATTAGTCGAGTGAGAGAGTGAGAGAGGCAATTGATGGTTAAGTAATAAAAAGTGATCTATTTATCGCATTCGCACACCGCACAGATTTTAAGAGTATTTCGTTTATGCCGCTATCCCTTCTCATTGTTTGTTTCAGTACTCACTGTCTTTAGAATACAGTTAATCGTAAAGTATGCAAGAGACTAAAGGCAATTTAATTGCCTTGACTGACCAAAACAGTAGAACATCTTTGAAGGGAAATTTTTAAAGAGAAATTTTTGTTTAAACACAAACAAACTTGTGATTAAAGTTCTGTTCGAATTAGTGCCCAAATGGGCTCTGAAGAAGTTGGAGAGTGACCCATTTTTGTATGAATGGACGATATCAATACAAATGAGATATAAGAGCATCCAATGTCTCTCGGAAATGTTACCATTTAGTGTGGATGTAGAGCTGGCTGTGTCATCCCTTCATATTTGTTTGAGAACGTCATTCGCCAGACCATCACTGTCAACAGCAGGCGCAGCCTAAATAAAATGATGATATGTGCCACACAGCTCATACCATTAAATAAATTAGTAAAATTAGATTCCGTTAGACTTGTTTTCTGAAACTCACAGTGTATCAAGAAAAGCCACAAACTTACAAATTCTGATAAACACGTACATAATTGGCCATTACAACCCTTCAGTCCAGGATTACGGCCTAGCTTCTCACACCACTTATGTTGTGTGTGCTAATTTATACATGAGGGCGGGACCGACAGTTTAAAGTGCGACTCCCGAACGACAGATATTTTTGAAAAGCCTGTCATGGCATTTATACTCTCAGAGTTTTTGCCAGAAATCTGCTGAGGAGAAGTCTGCCGAAAAATTTTTTTTTCATATGTTCATTTTTGATGTTCTGACCCGGGGGATACGAACCCTGCCTTACGCTACACGTAAGCCACACACGTACCTACTAGGACTACGGCGAACTTCAAAAGTTCTTAAAGCCAGATTTAATTCAGACTGAGTTATGTACTGTGCCAGAGATCCAGTTTAGAATACTCTCTACATTGGCAGCGCCTCGCACCAGAGAAGCAGTGATCAACATATATTCCACACATAATGACATCAATAGGCCTTTTAAACGAATAAACAATTTTGATAATATCTTACACACACTTTGCTTTACTTTTTTAATTTAGAAATTAAAAACGTTTAATTAAAGATCCTATAGATGCTATATTATTGACATTCTATTCGTTTTTTCTCAGTGTACAAATTAACAAATTTATTTTACGTATGAACTATTTTCTTCATAGAGGTTAAATACAAAATAAAGTACCGTTTGTTTCACTCTCTCTCTCTCCCTCTCTAAGCAAAAAAAAAAGAATTACTCACTCTATAAAACTTATGCCAAAATATAACGGTTAAACAGAAAAAAAAAGAGACAAAAAACTAACACGAACAAATTATTAAAGAGCCAAATATAACCACAATTAAAGAGAGTGTAGTGAAGAGAAGAGTAAATGCTTACTTAAATGAAATTAGATGTGCTTGTGTGAGTATGAATAGACATTTATGTGTCAATATGAGGGTGAATGAGTGCATGAAATGTGTTGTAACCTTCAGGTTTGTTTATTTGAAAATACTTATTGCATATGCGCTTGTGTGTGTGTAGCATTGAGAACACAAAATTGTAACTTTTTGTGAAGGAAAATTGTAATGTTTTTCATTAACAGCTTATTTACATGAGTGTGTGTGCGTGTATGTAGAAAATAGTTAAAAAAAAGAATCAAAACTTTATAAAGAAATCAAAATCAACAAAAGAAAAATTGTATTTTTTTGGTAATGTAGATCAGGTAAACGATTAATTTTTAGAGAGTGTTTGCATTAATAAACAAGGATCAAAGAGAATTTCTTTAAATAAGTATTGGCAAAATTATTTCCTTCAAATTAAGGTTTCTAATACTAATGAATAAAAACAGTTTTTTTTTGTTGTTGTTGTTGTTGCATTCATTTTAAATATGCTTTTTCGGTAACAATACTTCTCTTTAGTTTTTTTTTATTGGTTTTCATTAAAAATTTGCTTAACAATTGGAAAAAGTTTCTGTTTAAACCCCAAAAGTTTAGTCATAAAAAAAACACTCAATTGATTTCGCTTTTGGCGTAGTTTTTGTTACCTAACTTCAATGGCTTAAAACTTGAACTTTAAAAAAAAAAATTTTATTCGATTTGCAAAAATAGCTTTTTTTTTTGCCCACTCGTAACTTCACAAACTGAAAAGCAAATGAAAATAGAAAAAAAAAAAATTCGTTGTTTATGTGCAGGTGTGTGTTAAAATTCAATATTAAATGGAAAAAGAAACGATTAAACTAGAATTTAAAAGGTTAAAAATACGGCAATAGGCATTTAAGAAACAGTGCATTCTTAAGCTTGGATTACAATGAGTGACTTCTTCTTTTTTTTTTGAGAGTAATTCTTTTCAAATTCACTTTGTTGGACAACAATCAATCAATTAACGTTTGAAAGCCTAAGGCATCACTGGGCAATCCTTCTTTCACGAACGATTAAAATAGCAATCATGGTTACAATCTGTGGATCAAGTTACTCTGCAATGATTACTGACTTTCTCTTGCTTAAAATGATAGTATTGGACACTTGGTTGACATATGATGTAAAGAAGAAGGTGTCACTTGGCATGTGACGCAAATAATAATCAAACTATGCAATGCACATGTGCCTTAATCATTTTGTAAACTTTTTCCTCAAAAAACCATGTGCAACGTTATCGAAAAAATGGAGCAAAAGTTTAGTCATAAAAAAATTCTGAATCCGCTTAGCAAACGAACACAGTAAACATTTAGTGCGTTCTGGTATTATTTTGATGGCCATTATTTATTTTGATACTCTATGACATACTTGGCAAACCTTGTAAACTTATGTTAGATTTTATGTGAACTGCATTATTTCCTTTAAAATATTTTTCTCAATTTCTTTTAAAAATTTTTTTGCTCTATTTTGTCTGTCCCGTTTATCAAATCCCATTTGGTAACATAATCACAACAGAAATCCATCAAAATTCATTTGTTGGTTTATGGTATTAAATTTAAAAGTTTCTCTTCTTTCTCCATTCCGTCATTTCTCACCCTATCTTTCTCTTTCCATCAAGAATTTCATTTTTTAAGCTAATGTTGCAGTTTCAGTACTGCACATGCTGTAAATGAAGAAATCAGGGCGGAAGGTGGATAACAGTATTATAATAACTTGTGATGCTATATAACTGTGTAAGCTTTTGAACACTTGAACTTTGCAATGATCTAAAAGTCTAAGTAACTATAGTTAAATAAATAGTTGTTATAAGGCCAGTCAGAATATTAAAAGAGTTTATTTTGTAGGTTTAAAAAAAGTTTTCTTCTCTTTTTCTAATTTAAAAAAAGAAATCAAAATTTAATATTTTATTTAAAACAAAAATTTAAACAAAATTCCTAACATTATACTGTTTTTCCTGTATGAAATTAAAGAATTCATAGGTTTACATCACTGTTAATGAAATGCAAATGTAAACAAAACACTTTAGCATTGCCGTAACCATCAACCAACCATGTTTTAAATTTTATACTTCAGTTGCTCTACTAAAGCATAATGTTACATGATGGGCATGGGAAAGGGAAAGAGTATAACATAACTTTACTTGATGAGAAGAGGAAAATGTCGAAAGAGTGTTGAACATAGAGGCTTAAAAGCTAAACCGTTATATAGAAGAGCAATACTGTAAGGAAAAAAAAACAAACAAACGAAGCAATACCAAGCACACATACACAACTACAGAGACAACACAAAACAGAACACAAAAAAAAACAAACAAAAGAGATGAAACATAAATTGAAAAGAGCACAGATATGTAAGTGATGGCCTTGTGTCAACTGCAATAGCAATATCAACACAATACAATACACACACAAACAAACTAACACAGTAAAATAGACAGAAGGGTAAACAACAACAACAACAGCAACAACGACAGAAACTATAAAATTAATAAATGAATGCATGAATTGTTGGTTTAGTAAGTGACTGTTAGAAAGATGAGCCAGAAGAAAAAAAACTCGAAAACAAAAGCAAACAGTTGTTATGAAGAAATTTCTCATAAGCAAACATTCACACTCACACACACAGTAGGTGTGTGTACGTCTCCAACAGTGGCCGCAAGCTGTTGCTTTTCAAATAAAACAAAAAAAAATACTAAAACAACAACATCAATTTAAATAAATGAATAGAATGTCAAAGTAAAATGATATGGTTTTACAAATAAAAGAAAATACAACAACTTGCGTTAACAACAATATAAGCTACAAAGTTGCTCAATGACTCAACAACCAATGTATGGAAGAATAAGATACAAAAACTTTGGTGATGTCTGGTTGAAAATTGCAGAATATAACACTACACGTGCATATGTAATGTATAATAATAGAAATTTTATTGCACACACACACTCACACATATGTACATATGTATGTATAGTGAACTTAAATTGTAAACAAATGAAAAAAAGTAACTGTAATTTAAATTTAACTGAAAACAGCTGCTCAATGTAACACCATATTTCATACATGTTTCTACAGACATACGTACATAAACGTACACCCACAAAAACTTTTATAAAGTAAAGTTAAATACCATTTCTATTGAGAAACAAATACAAAATTTTTATAAGAAGTTCCTTAATAATCTGTAGGTCCCGTCATTCAACATGTGAGAACTAAGAACCTAGCTTTGTAATCCTAACCAAAAGGGTTGTAATGACCAATTAAGTATCATATCATGAGCACCCTAGTATTTTTAAAATAAAAAATAAATACTAAGATTAATTAAGCCATGCTTTGGCTTGTAAATAAAATTTTTCCTCTCTAAGGCAAAACTGAACCTACCGCTTTAACGAAACGAAAGCTCTCACATACACGCTTGCAATGCAATCAAAAGATATACATTTTATTATACAACAATAACCACAACAACAGTAACAATGTAAAACAAATATACAGTTTTCTTATGTGTACAATGTATTTGAACAATAGTAATGCTGAACAAGATTTTACATTCACAGACACAGCATCACATTCAGAGTGTGTTTGTTCTGTTTATTGTAATATTGTATTGTATTGTGATTGTTGTTGTTGTTGTTGTTCTATTTGTTATGATTTTTCTTTAGAATTGTATTGTTATTGTTGCACTCTGTCTCTCTCTCGCTCCCCTCTCTGTCAATATTCTTTATAATATTCATACAATGTGACACAATTTGTAACGTACGTACCTACATACACAATATGGTTGAAAATTTATGCAAATACTTATGAATGTATGTAGTATGTCTGTATGCATGTGGAACATATGCTTGCAATGTATGTCTGTTTGTAGAGGTGTAAAGATGTATTCTCAATACACAAACAAACAAAAAAAAACGAAAGATTTTTAAAACTTTTTATTAACACTCTTACACATTGAAATGCATACAGCCATATGCATGTACATTCGCACTTGCATTTGTATTTACAATTGTATTTACAATGCAACTCATTGAATTTTAGGCTTTCAATAGCTTTTCTATGCATTCGACATTTTCCCTTGTGATTACAGCTCACTCCTGATGCTCTCGTCTCTCTCATAATTTTTTATACAAATTTTTTGCCAGATTTGGTTTCATTTTGTTGTTGTTGTTGAATTGTTATTGTTGTTATTATGTTGTTTATAATAAAATCCAAATAAACAATAACAATGTTATACCGTAAGTGTTGTTGCATTAAAAGCATTGTTGTTGTTACTATATAACACCAATGCTATGCTTTCCTTATTGTTATTTTTTTTTTTTTTTTTTGCTTTTTCATTAAAAATCTTTTCTTCCTGTACAAGCAAAAAAAAACAAAAAACAAAAAAACTTTTGTTTTCCAAACACCTTCATAATGAAAATAAGCAAAACGATAACGGTAAACAAAAACCGATGAATGTAAGAGTATAAGAATTTTTTAAGCATATGCAATACCCTGTTCTTTGAAACAACAATACAATATTGAAAACAACAGAAATCACATACAGTAGTCAGATGAGCGATAGAAAGAGTGTGGATGAGTGGCAGACAATTTCTTTTTACTGAAAGGAATAAAACCAGTTCAGGGTATAACTTTTTGTAAAGAAAACAAATATTTTTGTATGTGTATGTATATGTATGTGTTTGTGTATGCACTGAAATTAGGAATCTTTGCAAAAACTACCGTTATTTTATCACCTAAGAAAAAGAATTAAAAGTCAACTCTTTTAGTGCGTATAATCCTTTGTTCATTTTTTCTCACTCTCTCTCTCTTTCTCTTTCATTTTTATTGAAAAAAAAAAGAAGTTTGTTTTCACAATTAAAGCTATTGGCAAACTAAATAGTTACACGGAAGCCAGGGAAGCTTACTGGAAAAGATTTTTCCCCAAAATTTAACCTAAATAGGATTTCGATTTCGAAAGATGTTCTGGCCCCACCGAGTATGCTCCTTTGGAGTTAAGCCCACTTTTCGTGTGCCCTCCATTCAACCTTTAACCGGCTTTTTTGTGCCGTTCTGTCTGTGATGACATTGTTAACCATAAGGTCCAGGTCCAGGTCCTTTAAGGCATCCGTAAAATAGAGAATTAATTTCAAAGTTCTACAGTTATGCTACACCTGGCCAGTTCAGCAGGTCCTGGTACTCATGTGATATGTGCGAAAATTATACGTTTTGATGGCCTCCAGGATAACAGAAAGTATGGTAATACCCCGCCTAGGGATATTTGCATCTTCAATAATCTTCGCCACAGCCTGTATTATCGGTACATCTGCTTGGTGTGTTTTAATCGATTCCAAGAAAATTCTACCACTTACAATTCCATTCTGTTTGGAGTAAACATTGAAGATTTGCACAGAGTCCTCTACGAAGTTTACCACGCCATTTTTTCCAGGCTTGAGAAGTCATATCGCAGTATCATGTAGTTACTTGGCACTTCCCCTTAACAAAGTTAATCAAGGAAATTATGCTGTCTACAGAAAAGTAAAGCCACCGTTTTGAAATCTTTTGTTTACGAAACATTTTCGTTTTTTTTTTTTTTTGTTCATTTTCATTCATACGCTTAAACATGTCATCAACACTGTTATTGTGTGGCATCTCTTCTAGATGCCTTTGTTAACAGAGGTTGAAACGAAATACAGGCATTTAAAGAAAATTTTTCTTCATTTTCTTATCTTAGCGGAAGCAATTTAAAAAGTTGTTTTCTTTCTTGAATTTTTCCTTTTCGCTGCCTTTTATTCCGTTATAAACTTTTTGTTGTTTTTCGCCATTTTTTTTTTCAAGGCAATTTACGCATAAATTCTTGAATTTTCCAAAATATAACGAAAGAACCCCACCGCGGAAGGAAATATTAAAATGAAACGGGGAGAGAGACAAAAAAAAGACAGCAACACAAACAACTGTTTAAGTGCACAATAACCAACAACAAACAAACAAGCGCGGTTGTTAATAGTACTTAGGCTTCATGGAGAAGAGAGTAAGAGAGCACAGCACAACACATAAGTAGCGTAACGGTATTAACTACAGTGTAGTAAGGTTTTTATTTATTGTTAGGGTAATACTCACTTTTCCTTCTTTTTTATTCTCTTTTAAAATAAAAACATTGTTAACGGCATATGAAGGCTATATAAACTGATATATTGCCTGTCTATGAATGTGTATGCACGAAGCTTTTGTTAGTTTGTTAATGCTTTACAAAATGCATAACAATAATAAAAAAAGTAACAATAACAACAATAATATTAGTAAAGAGAGAGAGAGAGAGATAGAGAGTTTTCGCAGAAATGCATTATTTGAGTATTAAAAGTAAATTTGGTATTTATTTGTTGTTTATTTACATACTTAGAAGAAGTGTCTCTCTCTTAAACACACTCTTTGTGAAATAAATGTAAACATTTCAAGGAAATCCTTACTCTGTTTATATTTGTTCTTGCTTTTTTTTTCTTCTTTATTTTTTCTCTAGATTGGAAATAATATGAGAACATTATCTGATTGAATTTATTTTTTAAATTTAATACAATATTTAAAAAAAAAATTGAATTAGAATTGAATTTCAATTATGCTAATACAGCAAATATAAATGTACAGTAAGTACAGTTGTGGTCAAAAAACTGCTGACAGCAAAACACAGAAGATTATATTTTTAAGTTTCGTTTTGTCCGAAATGTCTGAGCTGGGTTTACCTACTACCTATGGTAGTGGAGCTATCCCAATTTGTGTTCTTAGAATGAATGTTCGCCCATAACCCTTTCAATCCTTCTATCAAGAGATTTATGTTCAGAGAAAGAATGTTTTTCGGAGATTTTTCAGTCTTAACTCTTTTTCCTACGATGCGTTAAGACAGGAGTCTCCGTCCAGGCAATTTTTAATTTTCATTTCTAATGGAAATTCTATAAAGAAATCGTTAAAACTTAACGCTTTTCTATTGCCCAAGCGTACACAGCGTTTTTTTTTTTTTTTAAATCAAAACCAACAAAAACTGGCTACAAAAACTTTTGCATGAAACTTAAACTGTAAAAGGACGTGGCAGCCAAAACGAATGAGAAAATGCCATAACAACCAAATAATAAGAATAACAAGAAGAAGAAATAGGGAAGAAGAAAAATGCATGGTAATAAAAGTGTAACGTAACTAAATAAACTTGGTTAAGTGAAAAAGTTTCGAAAAGAAAAGTTGTTTTCATAATGGAAAAAACACAGAAAACGGATAGGATAGCCAAGGAAATCCAAAAGAAACTAAATGAAGCTTAAGAAATATGGAAGGGGAAGGAAAAGGGAAACTACGATGTGGCATCAAATGGACACTTAACGATGTAATTTGAAAACAATGGCGAACAACACTAACGCGGAGGTGTTTTTATCACTTTCATAATAAAAGTTTTCTGTTTTTAGTTTCACATTTTTATTAAAAATTTTTTAAAGAGAGATTTTTTTTATAGAAAATTTTCTAGTGAAACTGATGAATGCGAAATAAAATTTTGCATTAAAAACATAAATAAAAATGAATCTCTTTAAAATGTTTTTTGATTGTTAAAATTTTATTCTAAAATATTTGTAATCGAAAAAGAAAAATTCAAAGAACGAATACAATACAAAAAATTTAATTGACCACCTTTTCCTCCCGACCTGTAGTTCTAGCTGGTTTGCCCCGATCTTTACGTATCTCCTCAAAAAAAATAAAGTAGTGAAGCCAAATCGCATAAACCATTTTTGGCGTTGCCACAAGTTGCGAATATATTTCTTTTTTTTATGCTGGAAAACCGAAAAGTAAAAACATCACCTGTTATTTCACAAAGTTTGATTATTCTTTAAATTGCCTTTACCTTTTCTTTTAGTACAACTTGCCATTTATATTTAATTAAGATTAACACCCGTTATTTTTCTCTTTTGTTATTCATTTTTCATTTGCTTTACCTTATTTGCTTGACTTTTATATCATAATTAAATTTAATATTTATACAGTATTTATGCCAAGGTATAATAATTGAGACACTGGTGTGCTGTTAAAAGCTGAGTATTTAAATTAAAACACATTTAATGGCTGCTTTTTAACGGTTCTTTAAATAACAGTTTTGCAGGTTTTTTCTTCTTTCTTCTTGCTTTTGGTCTCATCATTTTCAACACTAACTTAAGAGCATAGAAAATAATGGTAGAGCCATGCTCTTTATATCACAACAGCCATATCCATACATACAATACATGTGTGTTTATTGCTTGCAAAATAATATTTTAAAACTGTTAAAACACACACAAAAACACGAACTTATAACACCGTACAAAAACACACGCTCTTTAGCTCTTGAGCAATGACTCCCAAATGTCCCTTTTATTTGCACTCACACTCAGGCACTCTCAACACAAAGAAAAATAAGAAAGGAAAATGAAAAATAGAACTCTTTGAGTTATTAAAACTGTGAAAAAGAAAAAAATAAAAGAAAAACAAAAACAACAATTCTTTCATTCTTTAAAAGGGGGCTTGTGTAAGATAACATGTACACTACAATCATATGTGCGTGTGTGTTTATATTTTAAACTAGAGAATAAACACTTTTGAACACAGTAATACTTTTGTAACCAAAGAAAGCAAAACAAAAAAATCTCTTCTTTTCTTTACTATCTGTTGTTAACCTTTTTTTCTTTCATTTTCGTTTTCTCCTTGTCGAATACAATCAAAACTTATATTTCTTCTTCAATATAAAGAGCAGAAGAGATCAAAAAAAAAACACACAAAAAAAGCGACAAAAAATACGTACACAAAACTAAACCAAACACTCGTTTAGAGAAAAAATTGCCAATAACTGAGAGTAAAAATGAAACCAAACAAAAGATATTATAGGAAGGGAAGGTTAGCTTTTAAGGAAAATTTGACAAAAATTGAAATTTTTAATGAAATAACCTTAAACGATAACAAAAAATAAAATCCGAAGTCGCCATATTCCAGCAGGAAGTGTGTTTGGCTTATTAGACGAAAGACCGTTGTTCAAACCTTAGCTTAGACATCTCGAACAAAACGAGTCTGCTGGTAGAAACTCTGAGAATAATATAAAATTACCATGAAAAGTTTCTCCAAAAATTTTTCATTCAGTGACGAGGTTAAATTGTAGGTCCCCGCAACTCATGCATAAGGTTAACAAACTTAACATGAGTGTTGTGTGAAGCTAGGTTGTAATCCTGACTAAAGTCTTGTAGTGACCAATTAACAAGAAGAAGAATCACAACAGATAAAAGTAAACAATTTTCTTTTTATTTATAAACGCTATCCCCGAATTTGCCGGAAATTTTTTAACTGTTATGCGGACAAAAACAAACTAAACGCAAATAACCAAACAAAATAAACGGTCTACAACATAATGCACACATCGTACGGTAAATGGAATTAACGTTTTGCAAAATTCAAAAACTGTACGATATGGAGTGTTCTAACGGAAAATCTACCACTGCATCTAAATCAATTTATCAAAACCCATTTCATAATTCTTTTCAAAGACCTTTGACTCTGTAATTCACTGCATCCCCATTCCTACCAGATGGACGAAATCAAAAATCTGTGTGTTACAGTATAAACATTAGAAACATTTGATGGGATATCTTCCCTTCCATATACTAAAACCACAACAAAAATATGGGCACTGGTTATTTCTCTCTCTCTCTTTCTTACACACAAAAAGCAAACCATTTTTAGATAACAAACACTAAATCACATACTATTACACCATGCCATAGCACTTGCAAATGTAAACACACATTTTGCCACCGCACAAACACACACACACACGTGATCATATATAATATTTAGAGAATTGGAAGAGCAAAACCAAACCCATCCAAACACTACTATCACTCTCATATAACACTTACAGGGTACTACAGAGTCAAAGTGATGTCGTTTTTTTTTCTCTCTTTTTTTTTTGGTTTGTTTCTTTGCTTTAAAAACAAACGCAAGTACATATTTGAATTGTTTGCCATAGGAGAACTTGAGTAATACTCAATAAGAGAGTTACACAATACAGACACATAACTACACACACATGCATGCATACATACTTGCATTGTGAATCAATTGATAGCTTTTCGTAAAACTGTAATAGAAACCTGTCTGTATGTCTATATTTCGTTTGATTGCTAATGTTGTTGTCGTTGTTGTTTTAAGTGTAAGTATGTATGTATATTGTAAAATCGATTGAAAAATAACAGTTTTGTTAAAGGATTTGAATTTGTGTAAAAGCATTTGTGTTCTTATCTCTTAAAGTTATGGTTTACAGAGCATTGTTTCTCTCAGAGAGCGAGAATGAGATGAGCTTGGGCATTGTATGTGTATGTGCTTATTATTGTTGTTTTAAAAGTGTTGAGAAATTAGATTTGTTGTAAACACTCTTTAACTTTTTTTAATCTCATGCGAAATTACTCTTTTCCATTGTATACATTATAAATTATGACTAATCCCCTTAGATTTACGCCATGTAATTTTATTATTTATTATTTAAATTGTTCAAATATGTAAGCAATTGTTGTTTCCTATTATTTTCTTTACAGACATAAACTCAGCAAACGTAATTTTCTTATTAAAAAATGACTTGCAAAAGTATAACAAATTTACAACGCTTGCTAAGCGTATTAATGATCTTCATAAGCTTTGTATTGAAGAATAACTACACACGCGCTTTAGCCACAACATCAAATACGTGTGGACCAAATTTTCCCGCCGCCTGCTCTTGTGGCCGTCTAATGTACGAGGGCTCTTATCAATACATAGTGAATTGCACTAATGCTGGCATGAGAAACACTAGTGTTTTGGAATTTATGCCACAGGAGGTAGAAATTTTAATATTTAGTGGCAACTTTATACCCGAATTGCCTTGGAATGTGTTTGGCTCCATTAATAACTACAAGAATTTGAAAATTGTCGACATGAGCAATAATCACATTCGAGAGATACGCGGCAAAACATATCATCATGTTCAAAATGTTGAAAGACTTATATTGAACCACAATAACTTGAGCATTTCCCGCGATGATGATGAGGTCAATCATCATCATCCACGCGTATTTTCGAATTTTTTAAATTTGCAAAGTTTGCATTTAACAGATGCCTTCGATGACAATAGTTCACCTCAGTTAAGTGAGGATTTGCACGATATTTTTGTGAACAGCCAACTGATGAAATTGGAAAAGTTGCATTTGGAACAAAACGAAATTACACACTTTAAAGATCGTCGCGTGTTTTGCGATTTGCCTAGCCTAAGGGATTTGCATTTGGGCGATAATTTTCTAAAGGACATTAACTTTGAGGTGAACTGTTTAAAGGATTTAAGATTTTTAGATTTGGAACGCAATAAATTTGAGTTTGTGAAAACCCATGATTTATTACTGCTTAACGAGCTGTCGGCTCGAGAAGATAGAACTACAAGTTTAATAGTGGACTTCAATTTGAATCCTTTTACGTGTGACTGTAAAATCAGTCCATTTCGCACTTGGATTGGCAACACTAATGTAACGGTACGTAATAAGGAGACTTTAATGTGTTTCCATAACAAAGTGGATCCATTGCCTATATTGGAACTGGATATGACTGAATGTTCGGCTGCCATAGCGGCAGCTACTATAATGTTCAACACTGCCAACGATAAGCATTATGATAATATGCATTCAGACACGGGATTAGCTCGCCATACGGCTACTTTAATATTTCTTTTGATAGTCTTAAGCATGATTCTATTGGGCCTGGTCATAGCACTCGTCTATGTGAGTCGCGACAAGCTGAAGTTTATGATAACGCCGGTATTCGATAATGTAGCCAAAAAAGTCCAGTACACTTCCATTAAAGATGAGGATTGTCCTGAGGTACATGTCTAGACGGGTACAGAAAAAAAACTAAACTCTTGTAGATGTCCTACCCTAACCTCTCCCCATTTGTAGAAATCAAAATGAACGCTGCTTAAGGAACTTTTTTTAAACCTCCCAGTGACTCCCAGTTGCTATATGAAAACGTGTAACATAAAGAAACGATTGGAAACGGTAACGAATTAATTTTAAATTGACTCGCAAAAAAAAAAACTTAATAAAAAAAATTAAAACAATTTATTTGAAATAAAATTTTTCAAATTCTTTTTAAAATAAATTTTGTGCCATTAACATTGAAAAAAAAAAAACGTAAAAGAAAAAAAACAATTCATGTAATTCATAATATCGTATAAATAATTTAAATAATTAAATTATTTTCTAATCAGGTACTTCAGTTAATCAACAATTAAAATATTAATAAATAAAGCATTTAAATTCACTTTTTTTAAAAAAATTTTAAAGAAAAGAATGAAAACATTATTTATATTCTAAATACAATATATAACAATAATTAATAATAAATACTATTAAATCTTTAATTTTTAATTAAATTTAATTAATTTTAACAACTTTTTATTGAGTAAATTTAAAAAAAAAAATAAACATTAGGGGCATTCACTCAAGGATTTTTCAAAGGCATAAGACTTCAACTTGAATTTTTAAACTGATCGAACGCCCTTGCAAGGATGTACGGTTTCTTTGTAACGCTACAAGAATTTCGGAATCAATGGCAAGAAACTTTTGCTGCTGGCGAAATACTTTCTTTACCATTATCACCTACAACTCCATTCGATTCTGCTCATCACTACACCCTATGCAATGGACGTAAATTAAACAGTACTTTTGGCTCCAATGTGGGATAAACAATTTATCTTATTCAACTCAATGATCCCATATGTTACAATTGATCTGATTACGGTACCAGCATAACTTACGGTATACATCCAATGCAGCTTTATAGGGTTGTCCCTCTCTGAAATGCTGTATATAAGAGTATGTGACATTGGACATTAGAAGAATAAGAGAATAGTCAAGTGGTTCTTAAACCCACAGGATTGATCATGATCACATGATCAAAAATGATAAGTGAGCGCGCCTAGTTCCTGAGACAATAAAGAATTTAGGGAAGACTAAATTTTTTCTTTTTACTGGTACAGTAGTACGGGCAAGCGTCAAACTAGACAGTTTTTAAGTCCTATTTTTCTTATACCAAAATGAACTCTTAAGGCCAACGTCTGCCATTTTTATAAAAAAAAAGCTGACAGCTCAGAACACATCCTTAATGATTGTCCTGCACTCGACAGACATAGATTTCACCACCTTGATGTCATTGTCGAATAGTGTTTACATTTTTTACAGCTATTCGTTTGGGATATTATTAGACTTTGCACAGTAGAAATCAAAGAAGTTTGCAGTGCCGTCAAGTACTTATCACAGTTTTATTTCGAGAATCATTATAATTTGCGATAAAAAAGAAAAACTTTTTATTCTGACAATCCTAGATTGAAGTTATTTTGCCTAAAATTTCTGAGATGTTCTTATATACTTGATACCCTTAAGGGAATATCCTTAATGCTGTCTGAAGAAAGATTAATTTGAAGAAAAATAATTACTAAACTATTATAATGTAGATTTCTTTTTTATTATTTTAACAAAATCATATCATTAGTTTTTAAAATTTTTAAATCGTATATAAAATAAGTTAAACATTTCTCAATTATAAATAACAAAAAACAAAAAGAAAGTAACAACAACAACTTAACAAATTTACCTTAGATATATCTGTGATTTAAGTTATAGTAGAGTCAAGTTCATCATTTAAATTTTAAATTCAATTCAAAAAAAAAAGAAAACGTATATAATTTTTTTTATTCTATTACTAATTATGTTTGTAATTAAAAAAAATTAATTTAAAAAATTATAATAATAATTTAATATTTAACATTTGATTTGCATACATTTTTTACTAACAAATTTTTCAATAATTTAAAAAATGTTTTTCTACCTTCTTTCTTAACATATATTTTGTTTTAAAATTAATAAATAATTTCTAATACAATAAACAAGATAAACATGAACGAAAAATAATAAAAAAAAAAAACTGTTGTTAGTTGTAATAATTATTTTGATAAGAAAAATTAATATTAAAAGAAGGAAACCAACAAAAAACAAAAATTAATAAAGTAAACAGAAAACCAAGAAAAATCTTTTTGGCATTTTATTTTGAAATCTTTTAAATACGGTAAGCAATTAATATTTTTTAATTGACAACCATTTTGATATTTTAACGACTTTTCCATTATGAATGAACATTTCAAAATTTGTCTAGAGATCATTTGATGGCCTTGTGATACCCTGAATGCTCTCAATGTTGTCCCATAGAACTGGATATTCATAAAGTAAGTACTGTACCGATTTTTATTTTCCCATCCCAGCTCTTACAATAGCCGTAATATGGATAGTGCATATGCTTAGACAGTTACGTTCAATCATAAAATGTCCATTAATTACACCTGAAAAGCATTCTGGATATTCTGCAACATTGCACCAACTGTGTTCCTTTTCCTCTCATGAAAAATCGTACATTCCGAATAGACAAGCTCGTGGAAGAGGCATACGCAGTTTGCAGCTGTTAGATGTGAATCGCATGACCTTGGATTTGTTTATATTTATCCTGAGACCAGATCATATCAGTCTCCAATTTACTCTCGGCTAAGTATTGTTGAAGTTGTGCAATAGCAAACATATATAAACAGTCCGCTTGATATACATTTCAATTGTTGTAACTGTCGCCATAATGCTGTCAATAAGCACTATGGACCCCCGCGTTTGAAGTCGCTTGCCATATCCTCTTGTACAGTGTAGTCGATTGCTTTTCTATAAAGGGATAATATTAGTATTAGAACTCGCCTGCAGCAAAGTGTATTCTATAAGGTAGAAAGCATGAGGGTGTCCAACTCCTTTTTAAGGTCGGCAAATATCAGACGTAATGAAGAATGCCGCCCAATCGTTTGTTTCGTTACAATGCACAGACGGGTAATGTCATCAATGCCGGACTGACCAGAACAAAAACAACTCTGTTTATTATGAAAAACGTTGGCAACAGCATCTGCCATTAGTTTGTTGTAGTAGTGACAGATTAAGCTTCATTAGAAATATACATTGATATTGATATGAAATAAGGCTATTTATATTAACCCAACTTTATATGATTTATTCTATATATTCATTTTTAAATTGCCAATTTACGTTACGTTCTTCTAAACAGAAAGTGTTGCATTTTGTTTATTTAATTTATATAGTCATGGTAATCTTGTCAAATTTGACACCCGCTAAACAGCTGTGTGATTTTGTTTTCATTTGTAGCAAGCGGTGCTTTTGTGTTAAAATTAAGACAATAACAACGTATCCAACTGTAGCACAAAATACAACTGTAGTATTAAACTAAAACAAGTAAAATTATAAATAAATTTTAATATAAAGTTATATGCTTATAAGCTAAAAAGAGAAAATAATTTATATTAATGGATTGGTATTGTTGGATTACTTTTTATTAAATAACAGGGTGTTTCAAAAGCAAACTAAAAAGATTTTAACTCTACAATTTTTGCTTTTTACTTTTGTTGTAATAAATAATTTGATTATATTTATAAATTTTTTTTTGTGCATATCATTTAATAAATAGTATTGTTTATATGCCTTATGCAATAAACAACAGATATAGTATACATTAAATTATAAAAGAAAGATCTTGTTGCATTTTTATTAATTGTGATATAAATTTAAAATATTTGACAGACGTGAGTTGTAAACACTTGATAAATTTTTCGTTTTCTTATCGCTAAAATTATCAATTAATTGCCAACGAGTTAAGAAAACAGATTTAATCCGGTTTTTTCATTTCTCTCTGTCTCTTCATACAGATGCTTAGAATTTTTAATAATAGTTTAAATTTGTTAACAAAACAACACTCATTATTAGCTCAATATAGCTGTAGCCGTCTACTGCCACTAGTTGTACAGCAATTACTAAAGAAACGTGAATTTAGTTCGGCTAGCAGCTCAATAATGGAGAAATTTGATTTGCCCAAGAGATTACAAGGCAGCACCCCAAGTGTTTGGTAACGAAATATTAAATAATTTGTTTCTAACAATTACTATTTAATATTTCTTTATAATATTTTGTTTTAGGAATGAATATATTGCTTTGGCTATGCAATACAAGCCCTTAAATTTGGGCCAAGGTTTCCCAGATGATGCTGCGCCAGAATATGTTACAAAAGCACTGGTCGATATAGCCCAAGATGAAAATCCTTTGTTGCATCAATACACCAGAGGTTTTGTATGTATTTTGTGTATATTTTGTTTGTAAGCAAAATAATTTATTTGCGTGTACGTGTGTTCTTTTAGGGTCATTTGAGACTAGTACAGGCCATTGCTAAATTGTATAGCAAATTATTGCAACGTGAATTAAATCCTTTGAATGAAATTATTATTACTTCAGGAGCCTATGAAGCTTTATATTCAGCCATTATGGGTCATGTAGATGTGGGAGATGAGGTTATTATTATTGAACCATTTTTCGATTGTTACGAACCAATGGTCAAAATGGCTGGCGGCATAGCAAAGTTTATACCCTTGAAGCCGGTAAGTTCGAAATCGACATTTTAAGCTATTTTTACTTTAAGGTTGTGTTAGAAAACACCTCCATCCGAACACTAGAGACGGTCCACTATGGATTTATGGTGCTTTTTGCATTTTTTAGACCAAAACCGAAGGTTCAATTTCGTCTGCTGACTGGAAACTTAATGAGGATGAATTAAAGAAACTCTTTAATAATAATACCAAAATGATAATCCTTAATACACCCCACAATCCCATTGGTAAGGTTTTTAATCTCCAAGAGCTGGAATTAATTGCTGATTTGTGTAAAAAATGGAATGTCCTTTGTGTATCCGATGAGGTTTACGAATGGATGGTATTCGAAAACAACAAACACATACGCATTTGTACATTGCCCGGTATGTGGGAACGTACGATTACAATTGGTTCGGCAGGTAAAACCTTTTCAGTGACAGGTTGGAAAACCGGTTGGGCTTATGGTCCCGCCAATCTAATACGTAACTTGCAAATGGTTCATCAAAATTCTGTGTACACTTGTCCCACACCACTGCAAGAAGCTGTTGCAAGAAGTTTTGAGTTGGAAATGACGCGTTTAGATTCGGATGAATGCTTTTTCAAAAGTTTGCCACGCGAATTACAAGTTAAACGTGACTTTATGGCAAAATTTTTACTAGAGGCTGGCATGAAGCCAACTATACCCGAGGGTGGCTACTTTATGTTAGCCGATTGGACTAATTTAGGTGAGTTGTTAAGACAAATACAAAAATTTATGAAGAATATTTTTTTGCTTATTTTTGAGCGTTTTATAGAAAACAAAATTGATATTAATTCGGAACCAGATAAATATCGGGATTACAAATTTACCAAATGGATGACGAAAAATATGGGTCTACAAGGTATACCGCCAAGTGCCTTTTATAGTGAGTCTCATAAAAACTTGGGCGAAAATTTTGTACGTTACTGTTTTATTAAGAAGCAAGCCAATTTGGAAAAGGCTTCTGAGCTTTTGGAGAAACTAAAGCATAATTAGTTTTTCTTTTTTACTGTGTGATTAAAGTTAAAAGTTAAATTTGTTTTTGAATTCTCCATTGGCGAGAACGGGATTATTTAATAATAACATGTACATAATTTTTAATTAATTTGTTTTTATTTATCCTTTATTGACTTAATTATATATTTAACATGATTGTACACTGCTGTCGGTTCAAGTTAGGTTTTCCTTTTCGTGAGGTATTCGTAAAGAAAACACTAATAAATTACAGCGTCGCATTTTTTCATAAAATCGTTTTACATCAACTGTTTTTTTTTTTTTTTTTGAACGAAAATT
>QOCX01000288.1:163841-214485 GCA_005959815.1 Sarcophaga bullata | reverse complement strand
TCATTGAAAGCAAAATTGTTTAACAATTTCATATCCATTTTTTAATATGAGACGATGTCAGTAAAACACTGTGTTAAATATTAAAAAGCAAAAATTTATTGTGAATCTCCTAGAAAATATTACATATGAATTTGGAAATAGACAAAACAAACATTTTAAGCGTTATCGATCAATCAATTTCAATAGCATTTTTTCTTAATGAAGAAAGCGAATATGAAAGTTTATATATTCTTTAAGAACTAACTAATTTACACCGTATACGATTCTAACATTGAAAAGGCCAATTTATCAGAAGAAACTGATGTGAAAATTCTTCTAACTTGTGGATTTAGCAACAGTTTGACGTTAGATTCTATTGCCAATAAATTTAAATGTCTGTTTTCAATATCTTATTACAATTCGAATTTTAAAATTTAACGATTTCATATTTTTATGCTAAAACATGGGAAATGGGAATGGTTTTAATTTATTTGGTCTGGTCACCTGATTCATTGTTTACTTTTTAACAAATGTTTCATTGGTTTTTGTGTAGTTGTTATTACAATTCAAATGAATTGTTCTGCATATTTGTGTCCGGAATAATAAAAATTTTTTCTGTGTTTATTCAAAATAAATTACTTCTTTCTTATAAAATTATAACCATTATTAACATAACCTCACTTTATTAACTTGTGTTTCTCCCTTCTCTACACACAAAAACATACCGACACTACTCACCACCACCATATGATTACATAAGGCCAAACAAACTTATGAGACATTGAATTTATTTTTTAAAATATCTTATGAATACTTTTATTATTTTGGGGCCGCTTCACAAGATGTTGTTTTTTAAAAATTAAATTTAACTAAATTCAACGAACATTTATAGACTCGCCTCTCACGCTCTTCAATTTTTCTTTATTATTGTTGTTGTATTTGTTTAACACAGCATTTTGGGAAAATTGGTATTAAGCATTTACATGTCGTATACGGATTTAAGAGCCAACTCGGGTTTGTCGTAGTTCAATTCTTCGGGTGTAGGAATGCCCAATTCAGTGAGGGTTGGACGAACAGAGTTGATGATGTAGGGATAGATTTCATCAATGTTATCACCACACTTGTCCTTAACACCCTCCAACCATCTGATGGCCAAAGCAATGTCGTTAACGCGACGGCAGGCTTTCAAGCCAGCTTCTACAATTTTGGGAGCTGGTACCAAATCCATACCCAACAAATCGTTCATGCCTTTACGTACCTCCCAGCCATCGATGTCGGAGCGGTTGAAGTAGTCTTCATAACGTTTGTCGAATTCTTCGGCAGAAATGTCATTACCATGAGAAGCACGTACGGCGCCCACACGGCTGGTAACTCCAATGGAGCTACGCAAAACGTTGGAAATTTGACTGGCAGCAAGACGGAACATACTGTTTTGGAATAAAAATATATTGTAATAATAATATATAAAATGCCAGAGAAAATTGGTTAAGTAATCGATTAGCAACCTGAATAGTCTCTTTGATTTGTTCGCGTTGAAAAAAATCTACACAGAAAATGAAAAACTGTCAAAAATCTTATCAAATGTCTTAACAACTGTATGTGTACGAACGGTAAGTAACATAAGCTGTTCCATAAATCATTTAAATTTGGCATGCAACCCTATAAAAAGTGTATAAAAGAAAGAATGACAAGACGAAAATGCCAATAAAATGGATTCAGTAGATTTTTTCATTTGAAAGAGGAATTGGGTGCAAATTTCATTCTACTTGCTACAAGACACTCGAAAAAAAAGAAGAGCGACTAGAAAGGCGTTGAATACTTTTTCGTTATAGGCTTTTAGTTACGGTGGAATTATAAAACTCGTATTAAATATTTTAATATTAGAAATCCTATATTCATAAAAAAAGAAAATGGCTCCAACAGCAGGGTAAGTACACAGAAAAGCCCTCAAATGGCTACCAATTAATATTATTGTAAAACACAGAAGAAAGTGTAAAAAGTTAGAAAATTAAGAAAAAAAAAAGAAAAAAACGAGGAGACAGGCATGGTAAAATGATAATTCTATTGCACACACTAACACCCATGCACGCATTTAGCTAATCAGGGCGGTAGGTTACTAAACTCTAAGGGTTTGTTCTTTGGCATCATTTTTTAATTTTAAACAAATGATTTTTGTTGATGTGCAAATTTTTATTTAATTATATTTTAGTTTAGTGTAAGTTTATTATATTTATTCATGCTTTTGTCTTCCATTAAACGTGTTATTTATAGGGCCGGCGTTCTTCATTGTGTATGTTTTTTTTTGTTTCTATCGAGTTTGCATGTTCGTATTTTTACATTCTTCTCTTTGTTGTTGTGTTATGTTACTTGTTACAATTAAAACCAATCAGGGGGTTAATTCATGTGAAAACATCTTTTTTTTTCTTTTTGTTAATTTTGTTTACGAAATGAAATTTAATTCATTTTTGTGAAAATTAGTATTTGAAATATAATTTAAAGAAATATTGTGAGGTTAGGTTTAGTCATTTCATTTGGCATATTCTCGAAAATTGTTTGCTTCTCAAGCATTTTTTATATTGTTCAGTGAACGGCATTTGTTGTTGTGCCGCTATTTCAGGCAGACAAATTGCTTTGGAAAGGGATGCCAGATCAAAGGCAAACATATATTTTAGAAAAGTTAAAGCGGGGAATACCAACTTTCTATCATATTTAAAATATACCAATATATATATAAATATATTGTTTGTATATGGTTCAAGCTACCGATTTATTTAACAGCGTTCAATTTCAGGCTATCGACATTTTATATGAAAATAGTTGAGGGGTTTTTATATGTATGTATTTTCGATCGTTAGATATCGCTCGTCTTAAAAAATCCGGTGTTAAAATTACTGAATTGTTGTGAAGTCATTTAGATCAAAGTAATTATCATAAAAGAATGCATGAATAGCAAATATTGCTAATTGTTAAAATTGAAAACTGCAGGAAGCTCATGAGTAGTGGACGCAAAAACTTTGTGGTACAACACTATGAAACCAGATTTAAGCCTGAATTGTAGTAGTCGCGCTCCTTTTAGCGGATTCAAATAACATGTAATAGCAATTAAGTCAAAGACTTGAGATCAGTTTAGAGCTATTAGATTATATTTCCTCTGCCTTGTTGACATTCTATTGCTGATTTTTTTTTCTTTATAACAGAACTGTACCACCCCCAATTTCTTGGGCCCAAAGAAACGATCTACTATACGTCATAATTGATGTAGAATGCAAGGATATTGATTACAAGTAAATATTTTGAATCAAAATTACCATTTTTTGTGCCAGTTTAGCATTAATTTTCTTTTCTAACAACAGGGTTACGGAAAATAGTTTCACATTTAAGGGCATCAATGCGCTAGACGCCGATAAAAAATACGATGTCACATTAAATTTTTTGAATCCCGTTAATCCTGATACAGTTGTAAGCAAAAATATTGGAAGATGTATTGAATACACCATTTACAAAAAAGAAGCGGGTCCTTTCTGGAAATCCCTAACCAATGACAAAACTAAATTGCACTTCCTTAAAGCGAACTTCACCAAATGGAAAAATGAGTCTGATGATGAAGATGGTAAGCAAAAAAAGAAATGAATAAAAATGTAAGCCTGCATTAACAAAGGGAAATTATAATCTATTTTTAGATATTGGTTCCGCCAATCCATTTACTGACCTGTTATCAGGGTCAGATAACAGATTTGATGACTTTAACATCGACGATGATGATGATTCCGACGATAATATTCCAACTCTATCACAAAATGATGATGATGAAGACGACAAGAAGGATGCAGAAAAGAAATAGTTTAACAATTTATGTTAAACCGCTTTTATATATAAACTAAAAAAAAAATACTTCTCTTAATATTAGCATGAACATTAATTGCTTTTTAACAAAACAAAGAAATTTTATTTGAAATTTTCTCTTATGAAAATAGTAAAGAAAATCCATACATTAAAGATAAAATAACGTTGACTTAAAAAACAAAAAAGAAGAAAAAAAAATTAAAAATAAATTAATAATTGTACACAAATTATTTAAAATATCATACCAAGAGGCAGTGAAAATCCTTTATATTTTCAAGACTAATCTTCAAATATATTCAGAACAATGCTGTAGTGTTATTCTTTATATATGTGTTCACATATATACAGGAAATACAATTAATGTAATTAAAACAAAGAAATAGACAGCATAAACATTAAAGAACAATCACAAACAATTTATAATTTTCCTTATTTCAAAGATCTTTTCAATCAACTAAAGGTTTGAAAGTAATATTCTTAATTAATTAATGAAAACGATATAAAAAAAGACAAAATACCAAAATTCTTAATGTAATTTACGTTTCCTGTACATAAAGGAAGGTAATCGAGTACGATTAAGAGTTATTTGCAAATAAAAATTTAATTTTATAAATACCTACGGTTAAAATCTTTATTTTTAAACGATATCACAATAACACAGCAATTATCACAAAACATATGGCATCCTTCAACACAACAATTTATGGTGATCGTATTGTAAAATGAGCGGCAACGCTACTTTTGTTGCCACAACAAAATAATTTTTTTTGTTCATAGCAACGGGATTTGTCATTTGTTCTGATTTTTGTTTTTGCATTGTGTTTGCCGGTAAGAAAATTGAAAATTTTATATTTCGACGCGCTGCTTTTATTTGTTAAAGGATATGGTAAGTTTTAAATAGTAATTCAAAGTAAAATAACGAATATTTTAATGAATTTAAAGCTTTCTTTATAATTTAAACTATAATTTGAACTAATTTTAAATTTTCTTTAACAAATACAGACCAACCGCTATATAAGCCATCTTTGTTTTATAGCCGAATGGTATCAGGAGGAAGCCAGTATTATTCGGACCTACATGATATGCTATTACATTCACGACAATGCCATTGAAATTGTAAATATATTTTAAAAAAACTAAAGATAATTTTGATTAAAGTACACAATCATTATTCTTATAATAATAGTATGACCAGAAAACAAAGAAAACATTTTTAAGGCGCATTAAAATGCCTGAACTATCTGAAAAAGACTTTTTCGTTGGCTCAAAAATCAATATATTTGGACGACAATTTGATATAGTCGATTACGGTGATGAAATGACTAAAAATATTCTTGCAAAATACCGGAAAAGGTACGTAAATCGTAGTTTGGCTATTATAAGGGGAAGTAAAAAGAAATCTATTATATTTGAATGAAAACTTATAAAATAAGCAACATATAGGGGAATACAATATTCCCCTCGCTCGAACAGTGGAATCATCATCTAGAAATAATGAGAACAGGGGACAGACAGATATATCAGCTACGCAAAGCCCCTCAGCCAGCTTTATGCCATTATAAACTTGAGTTAAGGCTCCTGAGAGACAAATCAAACGTTTGAAGAATCCTGTAGTTAGAGCATTTGTCCTTGACAGTTGTCGAGGAACTATAAATCCTTAGCTCTATATTCCCGGCAAAGATTAGACTGGGGTCTATCTCTGATTCCTATCTGCAATCTGACATAACAATTTTAAGTTATGTAAGGAACCTTTCCATCAGTGTCATGTTATGCTTACATAGTTCCAGCAGTAAACCGATTCTACCTTCGTCGATAGACGCTCATCCTTTCTATAATGGATCGATCTCCATTTCGAAATTCTTACAAAAGATCCAGAAACTGTTACATTATCATATTTTTAACCTCACTCTAGCTTTTCCTCGTCTTGACAACCTCTTTATCAATTAGTTTCCTCCACATTACGCGGGTATTTCTTTCCCAGCGAATTCATTTGCTTATGATTTCCCGCTTAATTAGATTTGATTTATCCGTGTCTATAACATTTTGTCTGAGATTAGGGTGGGCCAGAAAATTTTCAAAAATATAAAATTATAAACAAAAAAAAAAAGATTTCTTTTTATTATACCCTAAATTGATGACAGAGTAATCGCTATGATGAAAGCTTACTTCTTGGTGAAAAAAGTGCTTTTTACACCAAACTGTGTGTTACAGTGTCACAGAGAATAACGAAGTCATGGAAAAACATGTAAAACAAACAACCGAAAGAAAAGTACGCGCACATATGAAATAAATTCTTAAACAATCATTAAATACAAGCAAATTCAATAAAACCAAAGATGCTCATGCTACAAAACATTTCACAATCATGCTTTGTAGCACAAACGTCTTTCAGTGAACACATAAGAAATCCCCAAGCAGGGATTTACAATACGCGTACCATCTTTCTATGAAGCTTTCATCATAGCTATCATTGGGTCACCAGCTTTATACGATTAGATTTGATATCAAACTCATTTTGTATAACTTTGCAGAACCTTTATTTTACTGAAGAATAGCATATTACAACATTTGGGTATGGTATTAAGTTCCTTAATAGATTGTGGCTTCAGCATCAGTAGAGGCTTAATGATACATTTCACTGCCGAACAGGTTAAAGATTTCTTAAGTGAACGCAACAAAGGTGATGTACAAACATCGTAAGTTACAATTTACATTTTAAATATTTCTCTTTAAATTGTAATATATTTATTATCATATGTTGTATAGCATACTTATGAATCAATTGTTAGCCGGTCCTTCAATTGGTTTTGAGCTAATCGCTGACAATGCTATGGAAAAAATTAAAAACTGTCAAAGTCAAACCAAGGAATGCTTAAATGACAGCGATATACCGCCAGCTTTAAAAGCTTTATTCGAAAAGGAAGACATACGTAATGGCATCTATTGTTCCCAGTCTGATGAAGAAGTTGCAATGGTAAGTGATAAATAGTTTTCTAAATAATTTTCGTTCCATACAATTTCTAATGAATTTTTTTTTTTTTTTTTTTTGATTTCTTTAGGATACAAAATATTTTTTTGATTCAAAACAAGGTTTACAAAGTCCTGTTATATTGAAAAATTCTACTTTGGCTGTTATAAAACCACATGCCATCAAAGAGGGTAATTTGGGTAAAATTATATCGGAAATAACATCGAATGGCTTTAAAATAACCGCTTTAAGGATGCATATTTTGGAAAAAGTCAATTGTAGTGAATTTTATGAAGTCTATAGAGGCATTGTACCCGAATATATTGTAAGTTGTTCTTTGTTTTTAACTTTTTAATCTGTGTTTGTCTATGACTATTTTTCAATATTCTATAGCCTATGGTCTCACAGCTTGCTAGCGGCGTCAGTATGTCTTTGGAAATTGTTTGCACTGATCCAAATAAAAACAGTTATGAAGAATTTCGAAAATTTTGTGGACCAATGGATCCGGTAAGTCGATTACTTTTTTTTGTTTTAGAAATTTTTTTTGTTTTTATATAGAAATTTATAAAGATTGTTTTAATATCGGAAAGACAAGAGAAATCAATTAATTCAGGCTATTTTTTTATTTTGTTTACATTATTTGCAATCCTTTTAACAATTTAATTGAGGAATCACGTTATTGTACTCTTTTTCTGTCAAATAATCCTTATTGTCTACAAAAATATCAATTTTTATGACTAGAGTAAAGTTTCCGGAAAGGTTCTATTGTTATGAGCGGGAAATTTTTAACCATACTAATGTTCAAAATATGTCAATTAAGGAATGTTGTAGCAACCACTGTTAGCATTTTTGGTTTATAGATTTATATTAGATTAAGATAGCATGTAAAACTTTCTAGCTGCACTAAAATTATAATTTTCGATATATTTTCAAATTATTTTTTCTCACAAAGTGAAATATTTGATCCAAGATTGATTGTATGTTCAATGTAAAGTTTTTCAATATTATTTTTTCGCACTGGTTACGCTTTTTCCAGCACATATTTGGATACTGTGGCAAATGAATTAAAATTTTTTGTTTTGTTTTTTTATGTTTTCTCTTTTTTATAGGAGATTGCCAAACTTCTGCGTCCTCATACTTTAAGAGCCAAATATGGTTCTAGCAAAACTTTAAATGCCGTCCATTGCACTGATTTGCCTGATGATACTATCTTAGAAATACAATATTTATTCAAAATTTTAGAATAATTAACATTTGAATTACCCTGTCCCGTCTTAATATAAATAATTTCATTTATATTTTATTTGTTGTATTTAAATATAAATATATTTTATTAACTCCTATATACAACAAAAAAAAAGATCGTTTGAAACAATATTACCAACAAAATTTGACTATCAGTTCTTTATCAAAGAAAACCAATTAATACTACCATTTAAACATTAACAACCATTTGGGTATTGCTACTTGTACTGGGTGCATCGTCTGTTAAATTATGTAATGGAGTAGTTTCTGAAGACGTTGGAGCTACCTCCAAAGAATTCTGACTAGCATAATGATGGCCCAAACGTTCTTGTAATACGTAATCGTAAGCCAAAAACGTATAAATAACAATTGCAATGATCATAAGAATGGCATAAAAGAAAAATTCATCACTTTGATTGGCAAAAATATTCAATTCTGTTATCAAAACCACAATAAGATTGCCAAAAGCATTGTTTAAAAACCAAGCAGCAGTAACCACCGATTTCATAGAAACAGGGGCCTGAAAAAAAAATCAAAAATAAAAATATATGAACACGATAAACAGCTAAAATCAAACATAAAATACCTGTGTAAATGCAAATTGTAAACCCGGTATAGAAAGCAACAATTCGCCCAGCATAATTAAAACAAATTGTGGTATTTGCCATAATATGTTAACGGATTTGAAAGGCATGGACTTTAAAAATGAAAAAAAGGGTAATTTTTTGCATGTTTAATATATTCTACATGAATTTTTTTTGTTGCACTTACCAAAATATATCTTTGAAGAGCTCCGGCACTTATAAATGAAAATGCTGAAAACACGCCACCCAAAGTAACGCTTTGCAAAGGTTTTAATTCATAATTGAAGCAACATTTTAAAAAAGGTTTCATTAAATATTGCCACATAGGTATTAAGATGAATAGAAATATGGGCCCCATAGCTTTGGCCTGATCTGGTTGTATGGTAACACTACCCGCTATAGTTGTATTCATAAGTGAAGCCTGAAAAGTCCAACTCGAATCTTGTTGAGCCAATAAGGCAAAATAAATAGGTAAAGGCAAAAATAATTTGGCTAACTGAAATCAAACATTTGAAATTAAAATTAAAAGCTATATGCCATATTTTACAGGCTTTTTACATACCTTTAAAACTTTGGCCACATCATTGACAAATGTTTCATCATATTTGCCCACTGCATAGTGCAGCCAATAGGAACGTTTTGTTACATTAGCTGTTTTGGACCATTTTCTAGCTAAAGCATGCTTAATACAACCATAGAATTTTAACAGAATATTTTCCTCACTTAGCTTTTCCTCTTTGTAATATAATTTGCCAATATTAAAAGTAACTGTTGAATAAATAGTTTAAAATTAATTTATTTTTATTATACTACTCTGTTGACTTACCCCACGCTACAAAAAATGATGAAGCCAATGTACCAAATACCGCCGGATAACAGCCTTTCTTATTGAAACATGTTGTATTGGCTCGCACCATGGGTGGTAATATTTTACTTAAAAATATGCCCACATAATAAACAAAATAATATAAACTAAAGTATTCTGCCAATTGTTTTGCCTGTTGGGGTAATTGAAATTGCATAGCACCCAATGAAGTTATACAAGCTCTTGATGAACCATTACCAATGGCTATAAATAGCAAGGAAATGGAAACTAGAAATCTGTAATATTAAAAGCAAGTGTTTAATATTTGTTTCTTTCATTTTTTTTATTGCTACTCACACCAATGATATGCCCATATAAGGTAGAGCCGTTAGTACCAAAAGTATCCAACCAAAGGCATATAGAAAATAGAAACCCGTTATTGTTCTTACATTACCTATATAACTATCGGCTAGTATAGCTCCAAATATTGGACAAAATTGTCCAAAGAAATTGAAAATATGCAAAACAATTGTTGATAGACTTTCACTAAAATATAAATCATCTCGCAAGTATAATGCTAGTATAGCTGAAATTGTACGAAATTAATTAATTAATGATCATATGTGTGTGTATGTGGTATAAACAAAACGAAACAAAACAATATTTAAAGGTCTTGAACTTGGCATATTAAAAACAAATAGAAGAACAATAATTATACAGATAAATACCAACAATGATTGTGATTCAAAGCTACTATTAAAATACTGATAATTTGTTATTTTTTTAATATTATGCACTTGAAACAGTAGACAATCATAATTAATAACAATAACTTTGAAACAAATTAATAATATTTAACAGAGAGTTCCATAGCAATAGCAAAAAAAAACTCTAAGTTCAACCTGACGACAAACAGAAGGTTTTGATGCTGGTTGTCTTTCCTGCAAGGATAATATTTGATAATAATGCATTGCTGCACAATGAGTCGCTCACAGAAGCTCTAACCAGAAATTTTATTTATTCCAGATGTGCTCTAGTGCGATACGCAGACGTTTTACTTAATGCAGATGTTTTTTCTGCTAACAAAGAATTTTTGTTTATTCGTTTACTATTAACAGTCGTAATATCAGTAATTTACTTCTGCTTAACGATCATGCTTCTCTTATATTTGCCAGTAGGCGGCCAAAAAACATTTTTACCATTTCAGTTACCCGACTTGTGTTTTCTCGAAAAAAAAAAAACTGAAAAACATGGGTTCACTTTCTCTTTGCAGGTATCAAACAATACTGAGTTAAGCAATCGCTTTATTCGGTTTAATTTCTTTTTCTACGTCATATAATGTACTTCTTTTCTCTGTTTCTCTAATAAAGCCCATAAGAATTTACAGAGAAGTATCCTTTAAATTTATGCCGAGTATGAAATTAAGCCACAAAACTAAACAAAAATTCGATAATTTATTAATATTTTTTGCTTTTTTAACATTGTTTAGACAGATTTTCATTACATTTTTGACATATTTCAAATCGTTTATTTTTTATTATACATTAAAATTGAAATTATTAAACCTCTTATAAATTTATCATCTCTACACGAGCCTCTTATTAGGATTATTAAATCGAGTCCGATGATCTCGTGTCAATATTAATCTGTTTTGTTTTCTTTGTAAACATGATTCATCGTTAAAAATATTTGAATATATAGAGTGGTTCGAAATATTTTTTGTTTTACGAAAAATTAAATTAAATACCAACCCCTAAAATACAAAAACAATGCCTGATGCATTGTGTAATAATTTTTAATTTATTTAACTCGATAAAATTGAGTCACGTTTATGTAAATTTTTCAAACCAAGAGCAACATCTAAAAACTTTATAATTAAGAACTTTTTTTTTTATTATTTTATCTGAGATTTAATATCAAAAAAGGTATATAATGACATAAAAATTATTATCCATGTCCATAATTAACTAGTTTTAAGCGAATTTTTTAGGCCAGCTTAAAACCTTGATGCCATTATTTTAAGAATAATCATTTTTAACTTATACCATGTGTTTTTTGAATAATTTTTTTTGTTAAAATGCAGTTAAAACAGGTAACTATTTACGAGCTCTGGATTCAAAAATTTTGCGGAATTATTGCAGATATTGAGTTGTTTCTAAAAACTTTCTTTCAGAAAGTGCATTCGAAATAGTAGGTTAATCGTTTTGATTCTTTTAGGAGATGCATGTGTTGTTTTGTGATTAACCAACCAATTAGTTACACTAAAGTTGATAGCCTGATGACTTGTTTTATTTATTTATTTTTTTTTTTCAAGATGTCTAGCTCCTGTCTAGTAACACACAACTCACTAGACCATAGCGAACACGTTCGGTTTATTAGAAAACTACGATTTTGTAGAGCTTCAGAAACAAACAAAAAATTGTCAATGCTAAATTGCAACAAAAAGAAACAAGAAACAAAGTCAAGCGAAAACGTCAAGGAAATTAAGAAAAATTAAAAATATCGGTTTTATTTTACCAGTAGGGAGGAGGGAAATATAAATTGGCATATTTTTAAATTATTTTTACCACACCTTATATCTTTTTGAAAGAGGTACAAAATCAATTTTACATTACTTTAAATATTTGAAAAGAATTTGCTTAAAATACAAATTTTAATGAATATACATATTAATTTTGATTAAAATTAAAATGATTTCATTTTCGTGTCCAAAAAGTAACTTAAAATTTTAATTTATTATTATTATTATTTTTTTCAAATATTTACTAGAGAAAGAATTTTTTGCTTGTGTTTCACTTACTTCGCATACCATTGGCAGCAAATGCTTCAAATAATTTAACGGTCAGTACAAATATAATTGCTCTTGGATATTTCAGATGTCGAGGTGTCAATTGTGTTACAAGGCCATAACCTTCGGATCTTTTACTTCCTGATTTTGATTTTATCGTTGTGAGTGTTGATAATTCTGTTTCATTATCGGTAAGGGTTAATAATCCCAAAGCAGGCAGAGCTTTAAACGATAACAATTTTTAGATAAAACCACATATGATTAGTAATATTTAAATAATTATCTTATCTTTTATCAAAATACGCGTTAGAAAATGATACACAAAAAATTCAAGAACTTACTCTCTTCACTGGCTATTTGGGAGGCTCGAAACATTTTGAATTCAGGAATTAATGCTTCACTGCTAATACAAAGTTTTATTTGTTAACTCACTACTAGTTATTAAGTTATTTGGTGAATTATTTTAATTCTTTCGTTTGTTTTTTGATAACAATAACAAACTATTGTTTCTATTATATTATTAACTATTAATATTAAAATACCAGGGCTTTCTCAACCGCAAATACGGTATTTATCAAGTCGAATGATTATTGCACAGAAAAAGCACCAGCATGCATTTAATGCTGTTGCTGTTATTTGTTGTTGATGTTAACGTCTACTCAAATTTCATGGTATTCAAATGAACAAGGTAATTTTGTACAACAACAAAAAAGCACATTCATAAATACTATAAAATTGTTTATAATTTTTTTGTTTATTTCTAAATGTTTTTTTTTTTAATATTCTACTGAAATCACTTCTGAAACATCGTACATACATGGATATCACATATTTTATTAAATATAAATTAATTAAATATTTAACGCCTATGTTGTGTATTATAGGCAGTTATTTTTTATTATTATTTTGTTTTTAAATTCATATGTTTTACTTGTTTAAAATCCCGTGAAATACTGTTGCTTGTAATTAATTAAAACTGATCTTTTTACATTTTTTTCTATAAAGTTTTCGTTTAGCATCCAGCCAAGCAAGCAAGCAATCAGTCAGCGCTAGACTACTAGCTAAACAGTCACTAATATTTGAGGTACATCTTTCTGTTATCTGTATACGGCTTTCATTTCGTTTTTCTTAAGTGTTCCAACATTCCAACAGTTGAATTTAGAATCAATTTTTTTTATCTGCTTCTTGTGAGTGTATGCGAGAAAGATTATGAATCTTGATCTTATTGCACAATGTTTCACAAGACACAATTTTGTTTTTATTGTTGGTTGGTTAGTTTCAATGCTGGTAAATGATTGCACTCGTTTTTCCCACTTTAACAATTTCCGTTATCTGCCTGGTTTTCTTTGCTTTATGTTAATTGTTTTTAATTTTAATTCTTCCTTTGTTTTTTTTTACTTTAACAGAAAACCCAAAAATATGCTATGTAAACATTTCTATGATATATTTTTGGCAAACTGATAATCCAATTGAAATTAAAGATATGCATACGCATTCTTAATTAAATGTTGGGTAAACCCCACAATCTGATAAAAGATTTTTCTTAAATATATAAAGTAAACTAATTGCCATAAAAAAGCTTCTCAAAACCTTTATTTAAAGTCGACCTTAAATTAAAGAATATAATTAACAAATAAAACATGGGTGATGGAGCGTGAAACTAGAACATAATCCTATCTATCTAAAAGGTTGTAAATGACCGATAACATAATGTATTTAAAAAATTTCAATCAATCCATAATCGTTAGCAAAGAACAATAGGGGGATATTATTTTTCGTTTGCAACTACGTAATTCTGCTCTTGAAGCTTATACTAACAGTTTCACGGACAAAGTAGGTTGTACTATATACAAATTAAAGATTCTGTAATTCTCCTGATTTACTAGGGCAATCAGAGAGCGATAATATCTCTCATGAATGTTACATCAACGTCCGTTCCATTCCATGAATGCCGGGAATTTTTTAGGAAATTTTATGTAGGTTTCAGAACATAGAAACATCTTCGGAAACTGCATTAAGATTGTTAATAGCACTATGCGACAAAATACAAAAAATTTAATATACCCGAGTAACTACCTAGTCTAAGTTGTTCAGTTAGTTAAGTCGAACTCAAAACTATATTTTTTTATAATTCTCGAACCTTCCAATCTTGTTTTATTTGACAAAAAAATTTTTTTTAACTTTACGAACAAATTTATTGATTACATAAACATTTCTGAACCGATTTCTATAATTTAAGCTTTCTTAGAAAGAGGAGGTATACGATATATATTATTATTATTAAATGTGTCCATTTCATGTTAGAGCGGCCATCAGAAGTTGGCCAATGTTTGCGCAAAGCGAAATAATAATATTTGCCAAAAACACAAATATTAGTCGATTTCTGGTAGTCGCCTAAAAGTGAAATTGACACATTTTGTGGTAAACAATCAAGACCAATTAAGAATTTTGAAAATTTTTAAACTGAAAGTTAATTTGATAAGATGATATACGAGTATACAAAAAACATAACACTACTGTTTTACTATTCAAATAATGATTACGGTAATTGTTGCCTGATTTTCGCAGATAAAGTGTTAATCTCACCTGGAAAATGAGAGGACTTGATTGTCTGCTTTTCATGAATTATAGATTTATTGGACCATATGTCAATAGACTCAGTATTCCCTCCAGTCCTGCAGTAATTGTGGATCTTACAATGAAACTATCTTTCACCTTGTAAAGCGGATGTTCAGCTTCTAATTTTCTGTCATCTTTCAAAAAAAGTGTACAGCAACAACGATATTTATTTTGGAGTTAGTTTATTTGGAGTTAGTTACTGATCCCCGGGTTGTACATTGATTTTTATTATTATAATGCGCTTAATCTCTAGCCTAAGTAGAACTTTACCTTTCAAGGACTATTCGTCACTCCAATGCAACCTAACCTAATTTCAAAGAAAGCAGGTCTGTGTGATGTTGTATACCGCCTTTTATTTTCACATCCATGTTGGTAGTCTAATAATTTTATGTTGTTTGAAAATTTCTTTTTACATTGCCTCTGAGAGTTGTTTTCCAAGTAATTGCTATGATAACATTTAAAGTTGATTTATTTGATAATTTGTGGTGTTTTCTTGGTCTCATATTAAATCAATATTAGCAAAATTAACGTTGGAGAATATTGGAAGAATACACAACTAATTTAACCTGTTTTTAATACATTTGACATAACCAAGGTGTAGAATTAAAATATTAAAAATTTCTCCTTTTAGTTGCTATGTAGAATATTAAAAATTGAAATCTTATCTTTCGGAATTCGTAAATATTAGTCCAAATAGACATATAATTAATATATTTTATTAATAAATTATTACTTTTTTTTTAAATATTCCGTAATTATTTTTATTCTTAAATTTAATTTTCCAATTTTTTTTTTTTTTTTTTTTTTGTTATCATTTTAAATATTGATTTGTTTACATTCATATTTGTTGTTTGTTTACTTCCATGAATATAGTATTTTGAACTCATTTTATTTTCATAGACCTATTAATTTTTAACGACTATTGTTTATAGTATTTCTTTTACACTTCTTTTACTTATACTTGAGTATATAGAGTATTGAATTTAATATTAAAAATATTAACATGTGACCAAGTAGATAAGTTATTACAAGTCGTCTGCCGTAGTTCAACTGCAGACGACTATTTACTTTGTAACTGATAACGACATCATTGATCCCAAGTCACATGTTGTTTGCAAGGCTTAAAGATTGTAACTTTTTTATCCCAGCACAATTTTACATTTTAAATCTTAAAAAAATAGGAATTTCAATACGAGTCGGGCTTTTTTAAAACTTTGTCACAACATTCATTACAAACTACACATATATAGAGGTTTTTGTTTAAGTAATATTTTGTACTGTCTATCAAATTAATACTGACAGGACCTTGGACTTTGTCATTGTTATTCTGGCGCTAACTTAACGAATTGGAATTATCCACGTAGAAAGAGTTTTTGGCATACCTCTACAAAAATTCTAATGCATTTGAAATACTTCCATTCTCTTAAAATTTCTTTATAATCTTACACAATAGATCGATAATAATGATGTTTACTTACTAAGAGTATTAATTCCTCTTTGTACAAAATTCTTTATATTGGTTCTCTCGATTATAATTATTCGGTCGTTTATGTATCATTATACAAACAAAGAACAATTCAATTTTTGGGTTTCGTTTTATTTCAACTTAATTCATATAAATTTTCAATTTAATCAAACATTTTTTATTTGATTTCCTTCGTCTGTATCCCTGATGAATGATCTTAAACAACACTTGGATGGGTTAGAAACATAAATTATTATGAAAAGTCTTTATTATGTATGGTAAGTGAGAAATTTCACAAAGAGGAAATTTTTTATTTAATTTAAAATGTTTAGGTCTATGATGTTATAAAAAGTACAAATAAAACACACTTCAGTTTCGTACGTTACGGAAATCACCAAAAAATTTATACTAAAAACTTAGAAGACTCGCAATACAATTAAATTAATTGCCAGAGGGAATTTACACCAATTTCTTGGCCTCAAAGAAACTCTTCAAATGTCTCATTTGCCAAAAGCCCATGCATACCAAGACAACAGTCTGGGCCACAGACCACCAGAGTACCCGTGAATTGGTGCTTTCGCTAGTTTGACGGAAACGTTCTTCACGATAGCGCTGATAGTTTTGTTCCTTAGTGATTTGGTCAACTTGATCCAACAATTGACGTATACGCAATTGTAATTCTGTTAATTTTTCCTTTTGTGCCACACTGGCATAATCAATGGCATGTTCGCCAACTTGTATGTCCAAGTGCACTCGCAACTGGGCACCACTAAACCAGGCTGTACTGTTCGAGTACATACAAATCACATGTTCACCTGGGGTATGAGAAGTGAAAGAGATGCGTCCTTCAGAACTATAGACACGAGAGAGAATAATTTTGTCATCACTATCGCGTACTTCGACATGCATGCCAATACCGGGTGATGAGGGCATGAAACCATTGGAACGGGGATCATACAATTCCACTTTGTAGTTTACTAGAAATCGAGGGCAAAATTTTAATTGTGATTTCTCTAGTTCCACAGCTAAAGACACTTACCAATGACTGTAGTCTCATCGGGTACCTCTTCTATGAAACATTTGCGTTCTGTTTCAGCAATGTGAAAATATAAACCGAATACTGTATTACAGCAGGCCAGTAAGGCCACTAATGCTAGTAATTGTTTTGACATGCTTTATTTGATATTCCAAAAACTATTTTTTAACCAATTTGTAATTGTTTTCGCCTTAAATCCTTATTTTATTAACTCGACACGTCATGAGAAAAATTTCATACTACACAAAACGCCAAATTGACAGCTGAATGGACTAGAAGAAATGTCATATATCGGTGAATGCCAACGAAACATTCTCATAAACAATGTTATCAATTTTCAAATAAGTTTTCAGAAAAGTCTTATGATCTTAAAACAGCTGTATTTATAATTTCCTTATTAGCCGACCTATATTGCATAATGAATCATATTTTCCGTTTCGAAATTCATTTGAAAACACTTATTATTTAACAATTTCTTTTGTTTTTCATTGACAGCAACAGCAACTCATACAATTATTCATCAATAACAAAAATTGCTGCTATTTTAGTTAGTTCACCGTTTATTTTTTTAAATCTGCTTTACACACAATGCTCACAGCGAATACGGAATACAGAACTTATGTTGAGTTTAAAGTGAAGTTGCTGGTTGCATTGCATCTACCAATATATTGTATTGGTGAGTACTATTTATAACATTATTATTATACATTATATGTATAGGATTTTACTCGGGAGTTATATATTCAATTCATGTGCTTCAACTTCAACACACGCACGGTTTTTACTACCACTCTTACAAATTCGAAAATTTAAACGAGATTCATTCTCAATTCTGATTCTAACGCGTATTTATTTATTCAATAGATAAAGGAGCAATTTATTGCGTCTTAACATTAAACTATTTAAAGCGTGTTTTAAATATTTCAAAAAATTTCAAGAGTGAAGTGATTTCAGAATGCGTTTATTTTTCAAACATTGTTATGATATACCCAGTTTTAGTTTTATCAATTTACAGTGATTGTTACAGTGTGAAAGAAGTTGCATACTTTACAAAAATAAAGAAATTTGTTGACGTTTGCATAGATTTCTGTGCATCTGCTTTGTTTTTAATAAAAGAAAAAAGTACCACAATGGATTTAACAATATTAATTGGTATAGCCACAGCCTTGCTCGTAATATTAATAACACTCTTCTTCCTGCAAAAGAAAAAAAGTCAAAAAGGTATGTAATTTTTAAGCTTTTTATGTGAATCCCTAAACAATATCCTTTTCATGCAGAGGAGGATAGAAAGCCGCAGCAACAACAACAACGTGGTGTACCTCAAAGGGCTCAGGAAGGTGTACCAAGACGTGCCCAAATTGTACGTAATCAACGTAATCGTTTAAGACAAAATGCAGCACCAGCTGCTGGCCAAGCAGCAGCAGCTTTGGATAATGCTCTCAACGACAATGACAGTGATAATGACCACGAACAAGGTGAAGTACCACAAGGTCAAGTTTTGGATGAAAAAATGGGCGCCAAGAAAAGAGCAAAAATGGAACAAAAAGAACAAAAACGTCAAATGCGTGAGCAAGAGTTAAGAATGCGTGAAGATCGCAAAGCTAAAGAAGCCAAATTGGAAGAAGAGCGTAAGAAACAAGAGGAACTTGAAGCCGAGGAAGAACGCAAACAAGCTGAGGCTGAACGTTTAGCCAGAGAAGAACAAGAACGAAAAGAACATGAGGAATATTTAAAAATGAAGGCAGCCTTTAGTGTAGAAGAAGAGGGTTTCGAAGAGGATGAGGAGGAGAAAGAAAATCTCTTGGCAGATTTCATTAAATACATAAAGGATAATAAGGTGGTGGTCTTGGAAGATTTGGCCACTGAATTCAAATTGAAAACACAACAGGCTATTGATCGCATTCAGGAGTTGCAAGCCAACGATTCCCTTACGGGTGTCATTGATGATCGCGGTAAATTCATATATATTTCCGAGGAAGAATTAACATCTGTGGCCAAATTTATAAAACAAAGAGGTAGAGTCTCTATTGCTGAATTGGCAGAAAGTAGTAATAATTTAATTAATTTAACACCGGTGGCTACTAATTAACTTAAGTGATAAAGGCTTTTTTGTTGACTTTCGTTGAGAAAGTTACAATTTTATGATTGTAACTAACAGTTTAAATTGTTTGCTTTAATATTTTGCTATTAGAATATTATTTTTTCTAGTGTTAATAATAAAATTAAACTAAGGGTAAAAACAAGGGAAGAAATGGTTTTTATTTGATTAAATAATATGTAATTGAATTATATTCATTCGTATATTCTTTTATAACAGCATTATTAAAATCAATTTGGGTTTGGCAATTGAAAAAAAATAAATAAAAATTGCAAAAGTGAATGAAATATTTATAATTTTACTCGTGACCACATCATATAACCTCTCTGTGTGAACTTCAGTTTTGAAATACTTTTTGCAGCGTTACAACCAGTATCGCACTAATGGCATCTGTAATATTGTCCCTTAGGGCTACAATTATGACTGACTTCTTAGTTTACACGAGAGACTTTTCATACTCTCACAAATATATAGCTAGTTGGCAGTCAATGGACTGCTTCAAAATGCGAGGTTAATGGCTTTTGTTGAACTCACATACCAACCCAGTTTAATTCTTTATATTTGGAAAAAAAGCCTACGCATTTAGCTCCATTGACTGCAAGGTTCGATTTCATCGTAACAGCACCAAGTAGTGAACTTATTTGTTGATTATTATTTCAAAATTTCAAATTAAATCGAATTGCAAAGTTAAATATTCGTTATAATTCTCACTCTTTATTTATGCATGTTATGTTGTGTTAATTTATTAAAATATATATTTTAGGCTTTGTTAATGATGTGTAATATACAAAAACAATGTATGTCAGTGTCAAAATTATCTAATTTAATCGTCCATATCATCATAATCATCCATATCCATGTCATCCTCGTCATCCTCACTTGTTTCGTCTGGATCTTTTGCCTCCAATTGACATTTGGGGCATTGACATACGAATATGTAATTTTCCTTAAGAATCTGCAAAAAAAAAAATATATATATTTGTTAATATTTCCAAAGGTGTCGCATTAAGACTGTTTGTTACCTTTTGTCTCGAATGTCTACTTCTTTCCAATTGACATTCATCCAAATAGGAAATGCATATTTCTTCACCCGGTAATATGGATTGTATTGCCTTCAATACAACAATATCATTTGAATATGGAAATGTGGATTGGGCATTTGGTACACAACTGTGATTAATTTTACTTTGCAGTAAATATAAACCGGAACCTTCATTATTTAAGAATTCGCCAGCGACTAGAAAAAACGAATGCTTTTATTAAAAAATTAAATTATTATTTTTTTTTTTTTTTTTGCCTTACATTCTCCCACTTTATTATATAGATCATCAATATATTCATCTAACTTTTGTTTATCCGCGTCGGACATTGGCAATTCCGATACTTTTTTAACCCATTCAGCTAAAACACTGGTGGCTATGCCCTGACTATTGGTGCCCACCAAACCCATTAGGGTTTTAAAGGCCTCGGTGGTGGTAAACTTTTAAACATAAAATAGTTACATTTTAATTACAATTCGTAAATTTTGAATTAAATATCGTTGATCTTATTACCATTGCAAATTCTTCACCCTGGAAAGCCTCACAGAAAGCAGCATAAAGTTCTCCCATTTGTGTTTCGAAATTCTCACCCAACATTTTGTGATAAATTTGTTGTTCTTTGTTCACTATCAACGATTGAAATGATTGTAAATTTTCAAGAAATTCCGTTTTATTACTGCTCTGCTGATACATGGCCATAATGCGTACCAACAGCATAATGGTGCCAGTCTCAGGAGGATAATGCATTTTCCTTAAAAAATCAAAAGTTAATTCAAAAATAGCTTTATTCCTGATTGTAATTTGTTTTCCAATTTACTTCCATATTTCATTTAATCTGTTTATGGGATGACTATCATCTGTTCTATAGTTACCCATGCAGGCTACACGATGATATTTCTTGAAGGCCTCCATACGACAATCCTCCGAACAGTAACGGACTTTACAACGTGTACAGCAACAAATTTGTTCCAACCATTGTTTGGTGGGATCATGTTCTAGCAAAGGTACTACTAGAGCCGGTTGATTGGTTAAACGCCTTACGTTCTCTGTAACCGTTTCCAAAGGACGCATACAATGATCGCAGGCAGCATAACCGTAGGCCGCATTCCAGGAGAATTGACACGACACAAATGGTTCTTCTTCAAAGATAACATCTCCCGCATTAATCGCTTTAGTGGCCACCATAGCACGTCCCTGTGAACAGTTTATTTAATAAATAGTGTACAAGAATTAAGTGGGTTAGGGAACTGTTCCTACCTTGCCAGGTATGTCCTTAATTTCAAAAGAATTCATACTGTTCTCAATTATAACTTTAAACAATTGTTCATAAATTTGTGGTTTGTTTTGATTTCTGTTGCTGTTTATTGTTCACTGTCGGCATGTGCTTGTCAAATACCAGCGCTGTTTATACATGTATTGAAACATTATTCACAAAAGTGTACCATTCCACATTGTTTCAAATTATTTGTGTTGGAATTATCGTTTATGAATGCCATATCTTACGAATATTTTTCTTTATATTAAAAAATTTACGCTAAAAATCAAAAGTACATGCGAAGTTCTGTTGATTTTCCTTGTCGGTTATAAGAGTTCTATTGTCGATGTTCTTATATTTGTGTTCCTAAAAAGGTTCTCTGAGCTTTCTGTGTGTTATTTCTGGACCGTCAATAAATTAATATTTTTTTTTTATCAATTTTAACATAATATTCATAATATTGCTCTCTAAAGAAGTTTGACATTATTTTTGTCCACTGTGACAAGGATCTTTTCATTCATACGTCTTTGTCATAATATACATACAATCTTTCTTTCCACATAGATGTTTCTGTAGTCATTTGTTCTACATAGGCAGTGTCTGTGCTGTCCCTCCTAAAACCAAATATATCCTCGTAATTACGCAGGGAGGAAAACTTTTTACGTTTATTTTGCATACATTTTTGAATGAGCTCCTTGTGTTATTGTATATTTTAAATAAAACTCTTAATTTTGTTTTTATTCTTTAAGTTTCAACAATGTTTTTTTTTAACTTTATTTTTATTTAATTTCCTTGGAGTTAATGTTTAAAAACTACTTGTTTTTTAGCTTTAAGTTAAATATCACTTAAAATAAAATAATTATATAATATTATTAATATTAATAATAATAATAATATAATAATTTGTTTTTGCTTTTGTTTTTGTTTTTGCATATATATTTTAATATGAAATTTTATACTTTTTAATATATTATAAGCCTTGTTTTTATAATTAAAAACTTTTTATAAGTTTGTGTGTGAATTTTTTTCTTAAGGTGGCTTTGCTGGCTTTAAAGCATTATTTTGAAAGTTTTGTTCTGTTTTGTAGTTTTTTTTTTAAATAAAATTAGAAATTATTATACAAAGTAATTAATAAAATAAATTAAAAATATACACCAATTTTGTTGTTTTTGTTTAAAGAATTCTTTTTTTGTTTAATTTTCATTTACTTTTTTTTTAAATAAATTTTTAACAAATCATAAAACTATTTTAACATATTTATTTGGCTTTAAATTACAATTAAAAATAAAAATAAAATATTATTTGCATGGTTTGTTATTGAATTTAGTTTTTCGTTTCGAATTACGTACAACAAGAACATTAAAGCTTTAAAAAATTTTTCAAGTTTCGATTCGTATTGTTTTAAAAATTGCATTTAATTACACAATAAAATAAAATAAAAAACCATATGCTGTCTCAAGAAATCTATATAAAAGCGCACATGCCTTTAATTTCGTTAAACTTAAAAAGAAATTTTTGCCTATTTGGCCTGGCCTTCACAGATAAAATTCTTCTTGGACAACATTTTTAAAATAGTTTTAAAATTTAAAATAAGTGTGGTTATGGTATTAGTTCTTAGCTGACTGACTCGACGACTTCTTTTGCCCTAATGAACTTAAATATTTTACATGTTTTTCACTTTTTTCCTTCTTCTTGTGTTTTTGTAAATTCCCTGGTCTTAAAATGTTAAAAAGTTAATTAATTCAAATAATATACGCAATAGAGAATATAATATAAAATAAAACTTATTGAATGATTTCTTAATGGATTTTCTTTCTTTAGCTTTCCTCTGCTTTCCTTTGCTTTCATTTAAATATTCACACTTATTTCAACATTAGCTTTAGGCTTTAAATTTCAGCTTCAAGTTTCAGTTCTCATTCCTTCCTTCTGTATTCTCAACGCACGCTTCGACTCGCCTATATTTCTTTGCATCTGCTGTGTTGTGTATGCGTGTATATGCTGCACAAGTATTGTAATTTTTTTTCTTTTTTTGTATATAAAATATTAATTATTTTATGTTTGTTTTTGTTTTTGTTTTGTTTTTGTGTTTGTATATTAAATTAAATATTTGTAGTTGTTGTTGCTGTTTTCAATTATTATTGATAAAATATTAAATTATTCACTAACGAGAGCCATTTCACGTGCTGTTGTTTGATTTAAGCTTGTAACGGATGCCGTTGTTATATCGGTATCATCCGTTGATGTTGTTGTTGATTTTTTTAAATTATCACAATTACCGCTTATCACATCCTTAGCATCTTCATCATTATCTTCCCCATCACCTGTTTCCTCCTCCACCTCATTATTGCCCTCATTACTATTGGCATCTTGTTGTTCCGGCACCTCCTCCTCCTCTTCGGCTTCATCGGCGAATGATATTTCCTCTGGATTATTGCTGCTATCATTTATTGTAATCTGTTGTACTTTACTAATATCTTCCTGATTATTATTAACCTTATCGGTTTCTTCTTTTGACGTCGCTGTCTCCTCTTCAGGTATATCGTCAATGAGACTACGGCTACCCGAACCAACGGAAGGCGATTTATTTTCCAGTGAGGTGGCATCTTCATCGTCTGACAGTTTTCTTTGCAGTATGGGATCAGAGGCTCTAAGCGAATTTTCTGAAACACCTACACCCTCACCGCTGGGTCTCAGTACTAGATAAAGCAGTATATCGGATAGCGATATAATACCGATAACTTTGCGATTCTCGTCGACTACAACCAAACGGTGGACTTCGGCTCGCACTATGCGTTCCAAAATCGTGTATAGAGACTCGTCTAAATTACAACATTGCACACCTTCGAACCATTCATTACGGTGCTCATTCGCTTTACGCAGGGAAACATCGAGATCGTTGTACGTTTTTTCTGCTGCCAGATTCTGAAAATATTCACACACGTATAATTAAATAAATATTTCCCGTGAATAATAAAATTCAAAAGTAAATAAAGATCATCCATAAGTGGCGCGACCTACAGTCAAAAGTTGATTCTGACCTACTCGCAGAGTTTCTGCTAGAAGACTAGAGGGAAGAAGTCACTGAAAAAATATTTTTTATATTCCGTTCTGTTCGAGATGTCTGAGCTGGCGTCTAATAAGCTAACACACTACCTACGAGAGTACGGAGATTTTTAAGCGTAAATACTTGGAAATCTTAATCATCCGTCGATTGGTGTAAATACACCAAGAGAGATAAAAACCAGAGATGAAATTCCGAGAAAAGATTTTTGGAAAAATTCAACAGTACTCGCATAAGCAAATACAATACATTGTCAGTATTATTACAACCATCAAAAGAAAAGTAAAAAAATTTCATTTGAGAAACGTAATAAGAATCAACAGAGCAGGAGTAGTTTTTTACTACAAGGAATACTTGAAAGAAATATTGAAGATGTTGTCACACAGGAGGCATGAGAAAAATAATATGACTGCTCGTGACGAAAAAACTCTTTTATATGCCCCGCAAGAAACAGGCGACTTTTTCCATAAACTAAACTTTTTCTATAAACTAACGTATCTCAATTGTAACAAAATTGGATTCCTTACGGAACACATTGATGTTAGCGCGTTAACTGAGATTTACGCTGGCTGATTTGGTATGCGTTCATTCCCGCATAACTGTTTCCACTGTGCATTCCTAGGGTGAATACAATAGCTTTTGTAGCTGCCATTGTGACTATACACGTTCTTAAACCTATTCGCATGTCTTTTTATTTCGAAAAATTTTGCTTTTAAACGACTACAATCATTCATACTGTGTTCCATTGAAACAGAGTCTGATACGGTGGAAAGAGCGATGTGGTGATTATTGTTTAATATATTTGAACTCAGGCGAGGAGAGTGATGGTCAGTTTTATTTTTAAATGCAATGGTGTAGAGACGTATTGTTTGGTCCAAGACTAAAAAGACAAACAGTTACTGGGCATAACAATTCTTGATTAACTGGCCGTCTAGCGTTTCTTGACATCAGACAGACACTTTCAATTGATTTATGAAAGCAATAAATCGAATACAGTAGAGAGGGATTTAGTTTTTGAAAGTGATGTGACGCATCATACCTACTTGACCTTGTTTAACAGCCATTATAAGGGCTATTGAGGAAATGAATATTTGAAAATAAATTTAGAATTCAATAACTCTTTCTACTGCTTATACGTGCATATGTATGTATATGGGTGGCATGCTGGATTTTGCCTGCAAGATAAGATCTCACTGAGACCATTAATTAATTGTAATTCTTAATATTGTTAATGGTCGAGAGCAGACTGAACTACTGAAAAATTTAAAAATCTTCAGTGGCTGAGAGAGAGAGAGAGAGAGAGAGCAGACAAGAAAAATAATTTGGAAATAATTTAAACAAATACTTACAATAACATCGAATTTCGCATAGATATCGACTAAACGGCCTTCGGAATCGACTAAAGGTAGGGCTGACACTCTTCGTTCAACGAATTTCTTTAAAGCTGTTATAATGCTGGTGTGTTCATCGGCCGTTTCAATATTATCGTACGTGCCAATTTTTAAAACACGCAATTTCTTTTGCATATACGATGGTTTGGGTAATTCATTAATCTATAAACAAGGATAGAAAATAACACAAAAAGAGAAGATTAATTAAAATGAAACCAATAATAAGCTAATAGGCTGTGGTAACTTACATATAAAAAGAGGAACCTTAATATACGTTTATGGGTTAATATATATAATACATTGCCCGTTGCGGGATCTATAACAGGTAATCGATGTATACGATTGTGTACGAGTATCTTAATGGCATCATATAGAGAAGCGTCTGGACCAATGCTAACTAAAGGCATCACTTCATTATGTAAAACACCTGCGATAGCGGAATAGTGGAATAGAGAAGAAGATTATAAATTACCTGTACATAACATAATAATAAAAAAAAGTCGGTGGTTGATTGGGTAGATGGTACTTACTTCTCCATGTATCTAATTTGTGCTCTTCCAATTGTTCTATTGAGGCATTCGGTGATTTATAATACATTCTTAAGATTTTTATAAAATCTGTTATGGTCAGCATGCCAACAAATTGTTGCTTCTGTGAGTCCCATAGAGGAGCAGCGCGTACGCCATTGTAGACTAAAGCATAGAAGGCCTTTTTAACCAATAACTGTGTATCGAAGACAACCAATTTGGCTGAGGTTGGTATTAAATCGTAACATTTGTGGAAACGGAAAAATTTTACAAATATCTGAGAATCATCTTCTGCAAAAACAATAAAAGAAATCCATTGAAAAAACATCATTGTAAAGATAAAATGCAGAGGTTCTTTGATACAAATTATTATGAAACGAGTTTTTAAAAGGGAACGTTTTTTTTTTCTTCTTGCGACTGTTAGGCCACAGCAGCATTATTCATTTCATTCCAATTTATCTACATTTACTACTGTCCGCAGCATTTACTGGAATCATTTGTTATATCGTTATCGGAATAAATTGATTATTTCAGCCGCACTGTGATAGGCCACAACAGCACATTGCATTTAAATGTCGTCTACGTCAGTATCATTCATTTGGAGTTCTTTTTTTTTTGAGGTTCTCCCCTGAAGAATATCAAGAGAATTAATATGTCATGACTTGCTAGACGGGGTACCTTGGAAGCAAATATGATAACGCTTAATATTACCGATAATAATTCTTTTTCGTTAGCATTACAGAATTCTGTTTCAGTGAGTTTTGAACTATTCCAGAATAGAGCAGTTTAAACTAGAATCTCTCAATTACCGTTTCATACCAACAATGAATCGAAGGTTGATGGAACGAAGATCAAACTGTAAATACTGTACCAGGCAGGATGAAGTGTTTTTGTCTGGAAATTTGTGACAAAAGACCGTCATTGATTACTCTATTGATTCTGTAGCCATTTATAGTTTCATTGACCGCAAAGTGATGCATCGGCAATCAGTGGACGTCCTGGATTTCTATGTTTTAGCAACGAAATAATAACTGATAACGTACAGGTGACTACACTTTGTTGCACTTCAATAGTAATGCTACAATATTTACCACGTAGTTGATTATAAAAAAAAAAAAAAAACTCGATTCAAAATGGATTTGTTAATTTGAGAACCTCTGTATACTTTTATTTTTATTTTTATTTTGCTTTTAAAAATCGCTTGAGTATTCGAAAGTATTTAAAAAAATATAATTCTTTGACACTTTAATTTGTATGTTAATTATATTACGTACAAAACTTACTATTTTCAACACTTTTCTTAATTATCTCAGCTAAACAACGTTTCCAGGCCTCCGAAACATGTTCAAATTCTTTAATACTCTCTAACGGATAGATTTCATCGCGATTCGCTTGCTGTTGACCAGGACGAAGTACCAAACGACCGGCATGATTTGAATAGAAATGAAGTTGTAACATGCGGACGTCCGACGGCTTCGTCGTCGTCTAAGGAATGATGGCAAAATTTTCTCACACAACAAATAAGAAAAAGAGAGAATTTCTCTGTAGCAGTTGCACTGTACACTGCAGTGTAGTACAGCTATAGTCGTTTATTTCGAACTACACAGAAAACAATATTGTTACACAAACTATTTAAGATCGTTTGTTTGTCTCATTAATATCTCATATGTGAGTGTGTATATGTTTGCAAAGGAAATAAACAACGAGTGAGAAAAATGCATTAAAACATTATAATATTATCGCAGTAGATCAAATACACGATAAAATAACAAAAACAAAAAAGAAAAAACCGAAAATTAAATCGACCTCACGTACGGCATACGGCATACGACATACAACGACGACGACGACGACGACGACCGACGACAATAGAATATAGTTTTCTATTGCAATTGAAAATAATTGTTTATTTCACACTACCACCGCCACCATTCAATAGTATAATGATAACAATAACAATAAATTAAAGAAAAAAAAAACTACTACATAAGCAAATAGCAAAAATGATGATGATGAACTATTGAGAAAAAGAAAAAAGAAGAAATAAATAAATCAACAAAAAAAAGGCGAATATTATTCACATTTCTTGCTGCAGACATGACGAGGACGAGTTTTCGTTCTGACAACAACAGCAGCAGCACGGCATGCTTATACATTACATTTGTTTACATTTTCTTTTGTGCATGTGTATGTATGTGTGTGCCTGTGTGTGTGCGCGAGAGGTTAGATGTTCTTGTAATTAATTGTTAGAAATCAAGATATTGTTTTATTTACTTTAGCTCGGAGATATGTGTGAAAGTGAGATAGAGAGAGAGAGAGAGTGAAAGAGATAGATAGAGAGAGAGAGAGAAAGCGTGAGAAAATTTGCATAAAAACAGCTTATTTTCTTTGATAATTTATGTTCTTGTTTTCTTTTGTGAAAATGAATTATTTACGGCGGCTGCTGTGCTTAATTAATGAAAAATTAAGTACAATGTTGATATATGCCGCAAAAAACTAACAAACATTTTCCGCTTACTCCGAACAATAGATTTGAGAAGCTTTTTATGCCAATTTTATTTGCTCTCAGAGTTTTTGCTACAAGATTGCTGAGGCGAAGTTACCGAAAGATATATTTCGTGTTTGTTCGAAATGTCTGAGCTGGGGTTTGAACCATGGTCTCTTGTTTACTATACCAACACACTGCTTACTAGTCTTTAGCGACTGCAGACCTAAACTAGCCTTGATCAACTCTAGTGATTGTTTCAAGTCCACGTTCATCTCATATAGATTCTTCGTCACATGGACAGAGTAATTGTGCCCCTATATAGAGAGGCAAACGTCAACAGTGAACGAAAACGTTTTGGATGTTGTATTGAAGCATTTTGTCCCCTGACCTTAAGGGAGATTATGGGAGAATTATTTGAAGGGCAGCTGCGGATGAAAATGTTTTATATTCCCAATCTGGAATGACGATTGGATTTGTATAGTCAAGCACTTCGACTCCTACAATAGTTTTAGCTTTTCTGAACCGAAATTAAAAAAATCGCAATATTAGCGACATTTGCCATCATTTTCCGGTCGCACTTTTTTTTTTTTTTTTTTTTTTTTTTTTTTTTTTTTTTTTTTTTTTTTTTTTTTTTTTTTTTTNTAAAAACGTTTCCCTCCCTCCTGTGTTGTTTTTCCTTTGTTATAATATTTTAATATTAAGTTGCGTTTATGTTGCTGTATGGTAGATATTAATTAAATTAATTGTTAACGGCTAATTAATTAATTTATTTGTTGCTTCAGATAATTAATTTTAATTTCACTTTGCTTCCTCTTCTCCTAGTATTAGTTGTTGCAACGCTTAAGGAAATCTCTAAAAAATTTTGGGTTGTCATTGCTTTGCTTTGGTTTATTTTAGCCAAATTACAACAGATGTTGGGAATTTAGTGTCACATTTGTTAAATTTTCGTAAAATAACAAAGGAAGAGAAAAAAAACGGAGAGTATACGGGTTGAGGGGAGGATAGAAACATAGCTTTTATTTGGTGGTAATTTACAGAGTCATCACTCTTGCCAGAGCATAGACTGCTGCTGGCAGTAGTACATATTTATACAAAATAAATGTATTGCCAGACAGACGGATAATTGCTTGACGCCTTCAGAAACATTTAAATTTTCTTTATTTTTTCATTTTTTTTATTGTTTTTATCTGTTGTCTGTGTATCATATTTGTTTCTTAACAAAAAGGTAAAAATCGTTATTTTTTTTTTTGCATTGTAAAAGAAATATTTTGAAATTATTTTCTTTGGCACTGTATCAGCCCAACCATTGCATTGCAAAGCAGAAGAAAATCAATCTTATGTAGGGCTGTGTGCTGTCGCTGCCACTCTGTACTCTGTGTGTGAGTGTGTTTAATTCTCACAGTAAAATTTTTATTTTCTCTTGTGGTTGTTGTTGCATATTGTTGTTGCAATTGCAAATTATTTAGGAATAGACAAAAGAAAATTGAAATTTTTTAAATTTTAATTACAATACAATTGCATGGCAGAGCATTATCAGAAGCAAATCAATTAAAAATATTTTATGAAGGCGTCAGTCAGGTCAGTATAATTTTTTTTTAGAAAAAATTCAGTGATATTAGTCTGTTCTATATACTAAATGGTTTGGCTAGCGAAAGCACAATATATTTAAGACAACAAATCTATTCCACTTCATTGAATAGGAGGCATACACATATCTAAGGCTCTAAACTTTTCCGATATAATGTTTAGCGCCGGGCTTAGACTCCGTTATTTTGACAAACAAGATCCTGTTTCAAATTCTCTAGAAAATATACACTGGTGGGTTTGAAATTTAATGGAAATTATTATTAATTTCGTTAGTTGTAGTGTATATATCGGAGCGAGAATCACGACTGCCCTCAGGGTGATTAAATGGCTACTCATTAGAGGAATATTTTCTGAGGATTTATGGACGTCTACGTGTACAGTCGAGCTGCGATAAAGCACATAAACGTCATGTCATCATCCAAACTTGTCCATAAATGTGCTCTGTTACACATACCGAATAAAAACGAAATATGCAGCTTCCTCTCAGCAATATTCGATTGTAAAGCAAATTTTTAAGGGACAATTGTATTCATTCTCACAGCTTTTGCCAGAAGGCTGCTAAGTTGACAACTGGCAACATAACTGAAGTTTTTTTACTTTATTAATTAGAAATTAACAAATATAATTAAATAAAATTAAAGAAAAATTAATAAAATGAATTCAAAAAATTTAAAAAAAAAATTAACAAGATGCGTGGCTGATTAATTTTAAAATAATTAAAAAAAATATTCATAATATTTAAATTGAAATAGAGAAAAATTAAAGATAATTAATAATAATTAAATAAATAAAAAGCATTTAGATATATAAAACAATACGAACGACGTCTGTCTTTATTAGATTCAATATAAGAAAACTCGTGCCAAATTCACGCCCACCAAATTTTCATTAGCAATAAAAAAAAAATGAAGAAAAACGATAAAATACGGAATATTTTTTAAATAAAATATAAAGAATGTTGATTAAGCTCATGTCAAATGGAAATTAATTTATGAATAAAAAAAAAGAACAAAAAAATAAAAAAGTATTGAAACACTTGTCATCATGTCTGCAACAGTAATTTTTTTATTCAATAAAAAGAAATACACACCCCTTATGTGTAGAAATGGGTTTAAATAAAAATTAATTGAATTAATTTGCAAACTAATCAGTTTATTAAATAAATTCAAGGAAATAAATTTTGATTTTTTTTTATTTATTTTTCGTGTTTTTCTTTTCCAACCCTTTTGTCATTTATAGCAGCCAGCATAACACATACGAAAATCGTACCGTAAATTTACAAGAACTTGAAACAAAATAACGGTTTATTTTTAAGTTATAATTCACCACTAAACGAAACATATGACCGCCATTAATAGCTGTTTACAATTCTTTACTTTATTCAATCAATTAACTGTGTGTCTTTAATAATTTGAAAAGCTTTTCTTTCAATAAATACTTGTGGGATTTCTTTCTTCAGTGGTTTGAAACACACTTATTTTCCGTTAGTTTCTTTTTTATTTTTCTTTTTTGTTTCGTTTCAACCCGTAGGTTTGTATATTTTAATTACTGTGGGATTTTACATTTATTTACGAATATTTGTTGTTGTTTTTTTTTCTAATTATTTATATAATAAGTAAAGACTAAAGTAAAGTACAAAGAAATAAAATTCTTCTTGTTTTTCTTTTTTGAAATTTTATCATCTCAATAATATCGTTCTAAACATCGCGAAATTTCAAAATAAACTGAAAACAAATTGATTTTAAACACCAACACACTCTTTGTTTTCCTTATTTATTTTTTTTTTTTGTACTATTTCCCCGTTATTTTCTTCAATTTATTTTGAAAACAAAAAACAAAAAAAAAAAAAAGAAATGAAAATTGTTTGAACAAAAATCACAACAACTAACCCACACACACACACAGTGATTATAATGCGAAAAAAAAATAAGAATATTCAGGCATACCTTGTAGTATAAGTAATATTATTATTGCTATTGTTATTGTTGTTACTATTTTCCTTAGATTTTATTTGCAAAGGCAAGCAAGCAAGTAAAAAAAAAGCAAAATGACTTTGAAATTTTTTTTTCTCAAAATTATGCTAAACCACAATATTCTCACACAAATACATACATTTTCTCTCTCTTTTTTATGGTTTATTTTTCTTATTCTCTGGCAAAGAATAAGAAGATTTCGTTTGATGTGTTTATGAAAAAAAAACAGAATAAAAAGCCCTCTTCGTTTATGCAAAGGTGATAAATATTAAACAACACGGTATAATTGAGAAAATGACAGATGTCTGTACGTGCAATTAATTTTTAAGCATAACAAGAGGAAAGTTTTTCTTTTTTTTTTTCTTAGCATGCAAACAATGATGCTAACTTTGACTTTTGATTACATCTTTAGCGGTTTTCCTTCAAGAACTGCCAATGTATTCTAAAAAATACCTCTTCGTATTTCTTCCAGAATGCTGAAAATAGCAACGCTTACTGAATTTTTTTTTTCTGAACCAAAATGGAAGAATTGAACTTGGTTGCCAAGTGCTTTCAACAAAGATGATGCGGCATGGAAGATGGCAAACTATTTTTGGTGGGAAATACTTAGTATTAAAGCAAAGCAAATCGTGTTGTAATATTAAGTAACGTGATGCTGCCTTGGTCTAAAGAGAATATGTTTGTTCCAATCGGACAGTGATCTAAAGGTAACAATTATTTCATCACGGTCTTGCAGTGGCCATTAAATTTCGAATTGGAACCTATTGAAAATCTCTGTGCGGTGATGTGAAGAATGCTAAATCCTACAAATAATGGGAATACTTTTCGATGAGCTGTTTCTGTTTTTAAGCAACAGAATTTAATATTACAATTGTTTTAAACGTGTCTGAAAATAACTGTAAATAAAGATTAAAGATTTGCTGTGGCCAGATGTTAGATGTTAAAAGCTATAATTGTCTTATTAGAATAAATTATTGTTTTTCTGATTTTAATTCCTTTTTGTTTTTCATTTTTTTCTTATAAAATATCTAGTTGACATCACTGGGAGAGATTTAACTAAAGCACAGGTAAGTGAATATTTTAATTGTTAATAGATTTTCTTTCTATTTACAGAAAACTTAAATATTTCAAAATTTGATGAGAAAATAAATCAATAATTAAGTGAATAATAAAGTAAACATTCCATTTTGACAGCTGCCAAAATATACCAAAAAAAAACTTTTCTTTTGATTAATTTTCATTTAAAATGAAAAAGAATAAATAGCGTTCACAACTTCTCAATATAAACTGTAGATCATTAATTATAAAAACAGATAATAATACAAGAATATTATAAAGAAAAAAATGCATTTTTAATAGAAGAAACAATTATTCAACGTTAAAGCGATCATTTCATCATTTAAATTATTACATGAATCAGTCGGTAATAGATAGACAATACACAAGACAGCATTAAATCGATAACCACCATTGAAAACCACTTGTTTGTTTTCAGTTGTCAGAACTACAATAAATATTTACATCCTATAATACGATAGACAATACAAGAGAAAGAGAAAGAACAAACCACCCACACAACTTTTACAAAAAATCTAAGTATGTATGTATATGTGCATATGTATGTACTCTATTTCTTTTTAATTTAAAACAAAGAATACAGGAGAGAATTGAGTTTCTTAGATCAACAGACCAGAAGAGTTTCGTCCAGATATTTGTAAGGCGAACAATTTCAGACCGAACGTTTGTTTGAGTGGAAAACACAAACAAAAACAATAAATCTTACAGAAAAGGCACATTAAAGTTGATTTTTTTTAATACAATGGATAACAGGTATTGCAGGCCTTTGCAGAGAGAGAGAGAGAGAGAGCTAGCGTAAGCTATAAGATCAGTTGTGTCAGTTTACAAATGTTTGTGTGGAATATAGGCATGAGAGTAAAATAAACAAGAGGATTACGATGATAAATAATATTTGCAACAGGGTAATTAAAATTCTTGAAAAGTGAAGATGAAGTTGAGAATTGTGAGTGAGGGTAACAATCACTAGAGTTGACTATTTATTTTTAAATGGATAACAGGAATTTCTTCAAGTTTCTTTACACGTAATTTAGAAGACAAAAGGAGAGATTATGATCCAGAGGTTAGTAAACAAGTAATAAGAGATTATTTTTGTTTACTTTTCATAATATTAGCTGTGTTACTAGGATAATAGAAATTTTACTGAGTTTTTTTTTACATATTTATGTATATGTGTGCTAAGTTAAAATCGCACAAAGTATAGACAAGAGAATAAAATAAACAAGGGAAATTCAATAATAAATAATATTTACAACATAGGTTAATGACAACTGTCGAAAGTAAAGAGAAATGAGAGATATTATGTATACAATTTACAAATTCGTGTAGGATATCTAGAATTCCTATGAGGTTGTATGCATGTATTAGTGAAATTCAAACGCCATGGATTGTAGACAACAGAAAATAAATAGTAATGTGACCAACGATTTTAAACGGATTTTGGATAAATAAAGAAATTATTCTTATTTTTTAAGAAAAATATTCTTTATGATTGTCATAAAATCGCAAAAAATAATAATTAAAAAAAATGAAACAAACATAATCTCAAAATTGATTATGTGCCAAAAAACATTAAGAAAATAAGAAAAGATTTTTATTTTATGAATGTTTTAGCATTTTTTCTTTTAAAGAATTGTTTACATATACATACATACGTACATATATGATTAATTCTTCAAGATAAACGTAATATGACAGTTTAGTCGCATTTTTTTTTTTGCATGAAAAAATCAATTAAAGTGTCAAATAATTATTATTTTTTAGAAGAACTTAAAAAAAGACAAATTTTTGGTTTCGACTTACCTAAATCAGAAAGATTTACTTTCTCGAGAAAGGGATCAGCAACAGGCAACTGCAAATAATAACAGAAAAATAGTTTCATTATAAATCGAAATAGAAAACAATTGTAAAAGAAAAATCATTTTTGAAAATAGAATAGAAAACTTAAAATGTTCCAGTTTAATATGCAACTTTCTTTTAAATTCTTTAAAATTTTTGGTAGACTGAGCACGATTTTTATAAACCGAACCTAAAGAAAAATTTTGACATAATTTCTACTATTAAAATCCGTACTCTAGTAGGTAATGTGTTCAAACCCGAGCTGAGACATTCCAAACAAAAGGAAATAGGTATTAAAAAAAACCTTTCTGCGTCTTAGTCCCAAGATTTTTTTTCCAATAACTCGTGGGAAAAAAACAAATTCTGAAAAAATCTGTCGTTCAAAGTCGACTTTAAACTATAGGTGCCGGCATTCAGGGTGCTATCCTAGATTGAAAGACTGTGAAAACCAATTAGGTAAGTAATAGTCGATATTAGGAACTTCTGGTCACCAAAAAAAAAAGAGAAAGATTTCCAGTAAAATCTGTTATGTGCAAGCAATCTTAATTCACCACTTTATTTGCCGGTTCCCGAAAAAATTATTTGCCAACATGTTCTTTGCCGGTACAGGGTGTATCTAATCCATATCTTAATTCCAACGCTAATATTCTGTTGCAGACTTTAACATATTCACTGTAGTATAATATTCTTTAAAATATTTTTATAATTGTAAATATTGTTATAAATATTGTTTGTTATATTTACAATGAAAATAAATAAATTGAATTTTATGATAAGAAAAGAAGATAAGATGAGAAACTAGGCTGTAATACTAACTAAAGGGTTGTAATGACCAATTAAGTAAATAAGATAAGGATAAGTATGTTTTTGAAGTTCTGTAAACAATAGATAGAAATTACATTTTGAACAGTCTTTTTTATTCTTTGGCTATAATTTACCCATTAACTTCCCAAATTAAACGTTTTTTTTCTTTCTTTCTATGTAAAACATCTTAAAAAAACAAGAAAACAACAGCAACCTTCACAATGCAAACACATGGCAACATCTGCATAAAGACAGGCTTTATTTCCTGCTAGTCTCTCTCTTTTAAGTAATATTCTTTGTAACATTCTTTGAGGTGGATCTATATCAGGGATGCATGTCAGTAGGAAAGAGAAAATAAGTTGAGAGAATTTATAAATTTTATATTTTCACTAGTCTGAGGGTGAGAGAGCTTACAACAGTAAATATATCATTTACAACAATACATATTTATTTTTTATTAAATTCAACATGTCAACAATAATATTTGAGTAAAAAAAATGGAACTGTCTGAGTTAATTTTCTGCTACATTTAATAAATAAATTAAATACCGTTTTATTTATTATTTACACATGAGTTTTTATTATAAATAATCTATGTCCGTGGCTGTGTGTTCATGTCCAATCAAATATTTGTCAAAGATAATTAACAATGTAAATAAAGAGCAGCATTTATGAAGAAAACAACAGGTTGTGTGAGAGAAAGAGAGTAAGAGGGAGAGAATAAGTTTACAATAGAAAGTAAACACGAACATTACAAATGTGGGGATGGATAACCAGACAATTATAAAATGATAATAATAATAAAATGAGTGAAAACAGTGGCGCTAAAGTAATAAAATGAGGAGTACAATAACCTGCATAATACAAAATTCTATTTTTCTCTTCAACTAAAACAATTTTTAAAAGCCTGTTAAAATTTAAAACAATAATAAAGTGTTAAATACAAGAAATTAAAATTTATTCAGTGTTAATAATACGAAAAAAAAAAAACGATAGATTTACTGAGAATTATTACAACATAAACAGATTTTAGTAAATCACTCAGAATGTAGCATGGAATTGAATAAAATATTGATTTCTCGAAAATTTATTATGAATTGCCTGTAGATGGCTGAATGTAAAATTTAACATCCCGGGTAATATTAATTACATCAGGCAACACTATAGATTGTTTGAAAAACAACTCTTTAAGCTTTTCTTTGCTAGAATACGTTACTTATGCTACAAACAATGTGCGCGCAATTCTATCAGAAATAGAATACATGCGTGTACATATATGGATACGATTATTTTAAAAGCAAGCGCCGATGCTGCTGCTACTGCGCATTTAGTTTAATTTATATTTTTGCTTGCAGAAATGAACGAGTTAGTGTTGTCAACACAATAAGATGCATGAAATCAGGGTGATGCATACAATATAACTATTAAAAACGCAAAAAAAAACATTTTAATGGCACACCTTTGACAAAAAATGAATAAACTGTTCAGCTTTTATTTGTTTTACTTATATTTTGAAGCGGCCGCCTTTTAAAGCGAATGCCGCTTGGCTAAGGTACCAACATTGTAAAATTTTTGCACAGCATTAGCGGCCTCATGTAGTTTTGGCATAAATTTCTTTTGTTTGCATAGTATCCACTGTTCTGTATAAACCCACCACACTATGCACGACAAACAATGGCAAGAAAAAAAAAACTGCCAGAAAACCCAGCTACAACAACCAACGAAGAAAAATACCATAACAACAACAATGAAATTGTAAACACCCAAATAAAACAAACCATATCTGATCATGACTATTTTATATCAACAAATAATACACAAAAAATAAACGAAAAAAGAATCAACAATAAATACACACCAAGGCATACTGATACAACACATGTGTACATATGTACATTCCACGTTACGTATACATACTATATTTAGTAATTTTCGTTTTATTAACTCAACACAACAGAAGAGATATATAAACAACACACACGCACACACGGTGAACAAAACATTAAGAGAGTGTTCACTCCTCTCTCTAAGAAATTAAATCAACTCACCTTTAGAGAATTTAAGAGCGGTGGTAAATTTGCAAATGAGGGATCAGAAAAATCACTGCGTCTACGCACTAACAGACAACTATGCACGGGAGAAGAGCAACGTTTTTCTTTTAAATTTTCTTCTTTTTCTTGTTGTTGTTGCTGTTGCCGTATTTGTTGTTGTTGCTTATTGAAAACTAATTGCTGCAGAGGTTTTTTATTATCTTTTGAAAGTGAATGACCACCATGACTACCACCACCACCACTGCTATTGATACAACTACCACTACATATGTTATTGCAATTAGTATTGCTTTTTATTGTTTGTGTTTGTTTTTGTTGTTGTGTTTGTGCTTGCGGTACTACGATTGATTCATCATTTTGCATTTGTAGACGACGATGTCGTGTAAGTCCAATACTATTGCCAAAACTATTCAAATTACGGCGATTTTTGCTTTGATTATCGCCACTACAACGGCGGCTTACGTGATGTGAATGCCGTATACCATCTGTCTTATCGTCAATAATATCATCATTAGCAGCAGCAACATTAGAAGCATCTTTGTTTTCATTGGCATTTCTTTCTGAATTCTGTCTGTCTTGATCTTTTTTCAATAAGTCATCCAAATCCTCTGCCGTATAATCATAATAGTGATCAATAAGTGTGGGTAAATTATCGTATTTCTTTTTACGATACACAGGCGAGTTGCTTAATGAACGCGATTTACGCTGTTGCAAGGCTGTGATTTGTTTTGAAGCTGCTGCTGCTGCTACTGCTGGTGGTGCATGGCTAACACGTATTTCTGGTATTACCACTTGACCCAAGGAAATTTTACGTGGTGGTTTACAGTTATCACTATTATCACCATTATTGTTGTTATTGTTTTTATTTAAAACCGATAGTCTCGGTGTAGTGCTTTCGAACAGTGAATAACGCCGAAACATTTTAAATAAATGAGGCGAACAAGAACTTTATAGAATTTCTTCTTCTTGTTTTTCTTTGTTCTTTGATTTCTTTTACACAAAGAAGAAGAACAACTACAACCTTGAAGTTGTTTCTTTAATAAATTTTACAACAATTTTTACTATACTTTTCTATAATATTCCTTCCTTTTCAATCTCTTAAAATTTTGTTATTAATTTTCCAAATTAAATATTCACACTCGAAATGAAAACTTTTCGTTGAATCGTTTATATTTTTTCCAATTGCACACGTTGTTTTTGTGTATTTACTGCCGTTTAATGAACACTACACAACACTCAACTAACCAACCAACCGATCACTACTATTCATAAATCGAAACTGGTTTCTTCTTTTAGTAAAAACCTCTAAATATGTAGAGTAGAGTTGAGTAACCGTATGAATACAGTAACCAAACGAATGATAAACACACACTCCAGCATTGTTTATGGAGAATATGAGCGAGAGACCACTATTCATAAGCAGGCATGCAACAACAGCAACAACGGTTAACGAATCCAATAATCAGTGTTGCTGTTGTGCTAATTTTTTAACGAAATTTACTTTTAATTATTCATACTAAAAAATAAATGCTTAAATTTTAGTATAAAATACTAAAAAAAAGGAGGATTCAATTTCATTTGTAAGCTATTTTTGTATAAAAAAAAATCCAGTGGATAAACTTAAGAACAGCTCTGTAATCCTTTAACCATCACTGCTAGAATCATGACTCTACCATTGTATTCCCGGTATTCGGTTTTGCAATTTTTATTGTGTTAATGAAACTGAAGATATTCAAGATAGGATGTGATTGAGGAAAAAAAAGATCACAATAATATATAGTTGATTAGAAGAGCTTATCTATTTAAAGAAACTATTGTATCTGAAGTAGTTATTTTGAAGGTAAGAATACAGATCTTTACGAATGAATAAATTTGCTTTTGAATACCTCATTGCAGACAGACTAGGGACTGAAAAGTGCAGTTAATTAGGAAGAAATTCTGAATTCTAAACTAAAAAGCAGGTTTTCTCTTATTGGCAACTATCAGGCACAACGAGAATTTTATACGTTTTGTTGATTTCCAGCTTGACAACACTGAGAGGGAGAGAGAGCATTTAGCAGAAGAATAAATAAATAGTGAGTACTCGTGAAAATAATTTAAAGAAAATTGTTAAATAATTTGAAACAACAACTACACCAGAAAAATAACAGCAACAACAACAAATATGGTCGTTTTAAGTACAAGAAAAATAAAAAATATGTATCAAGTGTAGTGCTTGTTGTTGTGTTTTAAGAAGTTTATTCTGTTGAGAAGCAAAAAATAAACAAACAAAAAAAAATGTTAATGCAGGTCGTACTGTAGGTCTCAATCATGAATAAAGTAAAAATTTATTGTACGATTGCTTGAGAGAAATTTAAGGTGGAATAAATAAAATAAATCCATACTTATTTAAGGTAAGTAAACGTTTGTAAAGTTTGATTAATGATAACAGCAACATACAGTTGACCAGGTGTAGTGGTTAAAGTGTCCGACTATACGCAAATCTGAACCTGAGAAGCTGTCATCATGGTTTTCAGTTTTATAAATGATTAAATAAATAAAATTTCTGATGTTAAAAATAAAAAGGAGCGAAATGTGCAAAGATATGCGCATCAGAGACAGCAACAACTTACTGTATATAACAGGGTTTCATTACACCGAAGAGAAATTGCTTTCAAAATGACGACAAGTTATCAAGCAAAACGGATTTTGATTTAATACATCGAAGTACATCTAATAAGTTATAATTCAATTCAATAATTCAATTTCAATCAAAATTTTAAAAACAAAAACATAAAAAAAGAGCATTAATCACGAAATATATTTCGAAATAGTTAAAAACGATTCATAGAATATGAAAACTTTAGAATGTATCATACATATTGGGTGTAGCTATTGTCAACAATTCGGCAAACAACAATAAGAAATTATAAATAATATTTTCTAATATAATTTTCTTTTTTTTAATTCTATAAGTGAGTGTAAAAATTTCATTTATTTCAATAGTTCATAAAATTAATAAAATTTATTCTTTTTTCAATGCATTTGAATTCATTAAACTGGTTTTTATTTTATTTTTTTATTTATTTTTCTTCAATTTACTTTCTAATTATTGAAGCATACGAAAATTTAACCTTAAAAATTGGACTTCTATGCCACTGTTCAAGGTAAATGATGTGTTGTTGTTTTGTATTTTTTTCTTTCTTTTGTGTACTCATTATTCTTATATTTTATTGTTTACCAACTACACACACTGAGCAACGCATACAAGGAGCATTAAACAGCATTCTCTCTGTCTCTCTTTCACTCACACTACTGATCTCTTTGCAACTGTAGCTCCATCAAAGAATTCTCTTTCATCTATTATGGAGAATCTTAACAGAACAACATCACTTGATTGTTAAAGTTTAACCCAAATTTTCATTGTTCTTGTTGTTGCTGTTTTGTTTTCAGTCATTAATTTCATACTTGAAATTCCGCAGTTATAAAAACAACAACATGCTCTATTCTAAGTGGGGTGACTCAAAGTTCTTTAGCAATAAAAACTTGGAAAAAAAAATCAAGTGACGTAAACTTGAAATAAAATTTTGCAAAATTTTATACTCCTATAACGATATATTACGCCATAAACCTGTTTAAAAATAAACACGATACACATGCTTCAATATAAATCAAGTTGTTAGAGATTTAAGGGATTTGTTAAGAAATATATTTACACAAGCAAACAGACAGACATACATACATATAGACATTATATGTATGATAATAATTTAATAACAAGATTAGAATAAACAAATACAAGAGAACTCTCTTTAAAAATATACTCTTGAATATAAATATTTCCTTTTATTGATTCTAATGCGCCATCTGTTATAATTTTCTAACATTAAATGTGAATAAGCTTTCTACCATAACCATTTACCAACACTCATGTTATTAACATACGAAATAAGAAAAAAAAAAGCTTTACCTTTCTTTTTTATAAGGAAAGTTTTCTCCCCAATGGGTTAATAAACGCTATTGAAAATATAAATACCACTTAAATTCTCTTAAGGACTTAGGCAATAACAAAATTTATTGTATTTCCAAGGATATTAAGAGAATATTTTAAATTAAAAAAAAAAATTGTTTCCCACGCAAATCATGGGTAAATATTAAATCACTGTGGTGGATAGCTACAGCGTGATGGATAGCCATGGGAATTAATATACAAGTGAGTCCACACGTGCCAGACAGAGTCTCGCAGTATTATTAAATGTATCTAATCGCTGCCAAAGATGAGCCTCCATGTAAAAGGGGTATATAAATAACAACAATATTTTAACTGAGAAAATCAGTGTAGCTATACTCTGTAACATGCCGGTGATAGTGAATTTCGTACCAGTCCTGACCAGCAGCTCATCAGCAGAGCTGATAATATCCTCATATCCCGGAAACAATTTAAGAAATACCTTTGAATGATCCGACATTTCTCTGACAAATCCTAGGCATTAATGGAAAAGGATGGACGTTGAAACTACGTTTGTTAGAGACTTTAATAGCTAAATAGCTGTCACAGTAAAGCAAGAAGAGATTTTAAGAGAAAAAAGAAGAGAACGCCATGACCTCTGCCTGGAAAACGCTTCAGTAGTCAGGAAGCCTATAAGAAGCCCATGACGAGGAAAAGGAAAGGATTCTTAACAAATTTTATTGATTCAGAGCGGTATTGCGAGTTTAACTGGACAAGTTCCAGACCACGGTCTCAGGAATATTTCAGGCCAAACCATTAGTAATGCGATTCTTTTATTTAGAAGGGTGTTTCGAAAACTTTGGTGGGATATTAGGTTTTCTAACGAGGCAATAAATACTACGTCTTAATAGGTAACCTTCTTGTGAATGTAACCGCCTAGAGGACGTATTTTTATAAAGATATTGCGTGGAGTAGGTAAGCGAACATTGGTAGCGAAGAAGGTCTTCCATTGGCCCACCACTACTGCGGATATTATCATAATATTTTACCTCTACAATGTGAGTTATCTGGAGGAAAATCAAACCCCAAAGCAAATTTTCTGCAATTGTATTGCTCTTATTTAGTATCCAGATTCTCGATTGGATGCATATCGGAATCAGATTTGCTGTTCATAAAGGAGTTTAACTTGATTCCACTCGGAGAGCGGATAATATCAGGCTTTCCGGATATTCTCTTCTCTCCACAATAATTCGAGTGGAGTGAACAATAGCAGTTTATCACTCGTGACTGAAGTAGGACATAAAAAAGTTGAAAATGTTTCCCGTTGGACCCGTCAAAGTTCTAGAAGTTTGTGTTCTCACTAAATCCATTCATATACAATGTTATGCGCTTAATATTAAAAGAAGAAACAAATTGGACTTACCCCTCTTGAATCTCTGAATAATATTGCAGCATGATGGGGATCTAATGTGCCATCACCACGCAAGCCCCGACTGGCAGCACCTACAGAAGCACGACGTTTTTCCAAATCCGCTGATGCACGGCGCATATGAGCACCTAGATTGATTATAGAATAAGACAGACATGATAACATTAGAATAGCCATTCAATTTTTAATTGTAGGAAAAAAAAACTTTTTCAAATGCAAGTACCAGATTTTTTTCAAAGATATTTTAAAACAATTGGAAGAAGAAATAAAAGGAATCAGTACAACAATTATTAAAAGTTGTTCTCTTACCCTTTGAATTACCTTCTTTAACAATCTTATCGAATATCTTATAGGTGGCGCCACAATCTTCTAAAATGCGATTGGGTCGACTGAGTGTGTTGACGTCTAAGCTTTTCGAACGTGAACGAAAGTTTTCTTGAGGATCATTTTGTGGTGAAGTACAAACGCTACTAGCCGTGGCGTGATGATCATGAGATTTACGTGGCCATATGTGGACCTTTTTACCGAAATGCTTGAGTATCTCCTGTATAGAGTGATTGTGATGATGGTGGTGATCTTTATGCTTATGTTTGTGTTCTTTGGGCGAGGGGTTTGACTTTGCAATACCCTCGTCTTCGTTAATACTTAGAGATTTCGAAAAACTAGTGTTATCGAAACGATAGCGTGGCACTAGCATAGGACTACCGCCATCGATAGAATGCCTCAATGGGCTACCAACGATGTATTCATCGAGTGAGGGTGCAGCGCCGACACGATGAAATATGGAATTAATACTGGGACGTTCCTTATGATGGCTAGAATGGCCCGAATATGTAAAATACTGTTGATCCGGTTTACCCTCATAGATATCGTCCAAGTCATGGGGAAAGTAACCCGTTTGGGTTGGTGGGGAATTACTGTAGTCCATATGATTCGGTTTGCGTAGGCTCTGTGGAAAAACCAAAGGAGGAGGGATTATTATTTAGTTTAAGAAACAAAAGAAATAAAAAGATGTGAAACTTACGCCATATATAGCTGGGCTATGGGATCTCTCAAACAGACTGCGTTTCGATGATGGTGTGCGTTTGAAACTGCTGCCACAGCTTTCATAAGAACTGCGTGCGCCATTGTGTGTTGGTGAATTGCGATAATGATTTGTTATAGATTTTTTCGTATCTGGCACTGGCTGCGGACTTGATGAATTCACCAAACTTTCAATGACTTTGTCTAGAGCATTAGAAAAGAAAAGTTAAAGTAGTTTCCAATTTTTCTTTTCTCTCTCTCTCAAGGTGAGTAGTGTAATTAATTTCAAAAGTTCCACAAGAGCATTTTACAGTAAAAAATTGTGAAAATATAAGGTGTAGTAAAATAGAAAACCTCAAAGTTTATTACACACAAAAATTGTCAAAAAAAAAACTGCTTTAGTACCAAATCCAAGTTTATCAATGTTAGGCAGTGCGAACTAAGCGTAATTATAAAGCGCAGAATAAAGATTTTTTTACTACACCTTATATTTTACTTTTTATACACCAATTAACTTTTTTTTCTTCCAATTTCAGCCAGTTGACCTTACTGTTTTTATTTTAATGGCTCTTACACATGATTTAATTACACATTCTCTCCCTATTAGGAACTGTATTGCTCTCTTCCCAAATGAAATTTTGCTCTTTATGGTTTACGGCAACACCACACACCACTTACCCTGTGACCAATTTGGTGATTTTGAAGTCGTCGAGGAACTTGAACTGGAACTTGAATCGATGCTGCTTAAACGACTTGTACCCTTTGCTGAACCATATTCGGAGGTGGACGTAATGCTGACATCACGACCATAACTGCGGCCATACGATGTAGCATGATGATTATGATTACCGCCACTATTTTGCCAACAATCAGCGCTAAGCTGCTTTTCGATGGCATGTTGACGATATAAATGTGTAATGCCGTGCATATTTTTAAGGCTTTCCTTTATTTTTTCTTTTTTGTTTTAAAAGTTATTTTTTCTTTTAATATTTCTTTTGTTTGTTTAACTTTTTATGAAATATAAAGACACTTTTCTGTTTCTGTTTTATTTAATTTTAAATAATTTTTAATTTACAAAACAGTCACATTGTTTTTTTAAGGAGTATTTTATTGCTTTTCTTGAAATAAAATTCACCGCTTTTAATCTCTTAAGGTTGTATCAACACTAAATGTGTTGGATATGTGCTGTTATTTTCATTTATCGATTTTGTAAACACACGGAATTCTGTATCACTCTATTATATAAAAAGCTCTCTTTTCTCTACTCTTTTCTTCAATTACTACAGAGAGAGCGAGAGACAGATTTTTTTTGCTTATTGTTATGGCCTGCATACAACTTTTACTGTTTGTTTATGTTTTCTTTCTTTTTTGGATGCTTGCCAATGAGAGGTTGTTTGTTGTTGATTGTTAATTTTTTTTCTTAATTACATTGAAAATCTCTTATTTTTACATTTATTTACATTTATAAGTTATTGTTATTGTTGTTTTTTAATTTTTATGAAACACTCGGCAACTTGAAGCCGTGGTAGGAGGTGTGTTTTGTTATTATTATTATTATTATATGTTATTACTGTTATTAATATTACACCACATATTTGGTAAGGAATACCACCATAGTGTGTGAGAGATAAAGAGAGGATGACTGTAAATTCACCTTACAATCTCCACACACAATAAACCGTAAGAAGAATTGCTATTATGGCTGCCTTTGCTATGTTGAATAAAAGCATGCATGAGAGTACTGAGTACTTTAATAACAATGCATGTGTATAAGTTTTTGGTTGAATGGCCTGTAAATAAGTCAAAGTTATTTTTTTCTTTCCATTATTATTATTGTTGTTGTTGTTGTTGGTATACATATTATAATTATATTTTTACATGATGATGAAAAAGAGTAAAAAAAAATATATATTTTTGCCGGTTATTGTTATTGTTTTACTATTTTTTTTTTTATTTATTTACATGGGCTTTGCATTTTTTTCGTCTAGCCGTAAAATAAAACGTCAATGTTAAAATTTTTTATTATTTTTGCCATATTTAAGGTTAAAAAAAATAAAAAAAACTGGTCATAATTATTTAATAAAACGTAATTTAAAACCGATATTTAATACACTAAATCGGATTGAATTAAAAAGAGACTCAAAGTGAGTGATCTCTTAATTAATAGCAGTAAAATATATAAGAGAACACATAAAAACAATTTAATTAAGAGCAAAGAAAGCTAACCTTACTATTAATTACCTTAACAAGGAAAACAACAATTGTAAAGAGAGTTTGAAAGAATGTTTTATTGACAAACGCTAAATGAAAAAAAAAGCTTAGATTAAAATATATAAAAGCAATTAAAAAAATTAAGAGAAATTAAAAAAAAAAACTAAATTTAAATAAATTTTTCAAAAAGTGTTAAATATTAAAAGGAGACTAAAATAAAAAAAACTTTTTTTTACCCAATTTAAATGATAATTTAAGAGAGCAAGAGATCACTTTTAAACTCAATTAAAGAAGGGAATAAACAATAACACTGCCTGCCAAACATTAAAAGGCTAAAATTAAGAACAATTAAAAAATATAAATGAAATTGTTGTCATAGAATAATTAAAAATAAAGGATTAAATTGGGATTTATTCTAAATTTTAAAGAGTATAAGCCCCGCTACTATGGATAAAATTAAAACACAAAACATGGATAGTTTGCGAAATTAGGTTGTAATTTCAACAAATGGTAGTAAGAATAAGAGAGTGTATAGACATAAACACTCTTTTTTGTTAAGAGAGTGCGCCGTAATAATATATACAATAGAGAGAGAGAGAGAGAGACAGAGAGATAGGGAGATACAACAGAATAACAAAATCCATTGCGCAGAAAGTCTACAGAAAAAACTTTAAATTTTTCCCTCTTTTACTCGCTCTCTCTCTCTTTCTGAAAGTAAAAGCAAAAGTAAAAAAAAAGACAGGATTTCATTCATTTTCATTTCACTACTATTACTACGTTTTTCTGTATGCCATATAAATATTTTCTAGACTTTTGTAGCCTACATTTAGGCTGATACATATTATAGCATAAGTGTGTAGTGTATTAAGGCGTCACAAGTCAGATTGCCTGGATTATTTATTCGTTGCGTATTTTCTTCACTAGGACGGTTGTTAACTTTGAATTCAAGTATATGATAACAACAACAACAACAGCATTAAGAAAGAAAACGGTCAATAAACATTTTATGTTGGGTGGGTTAGGGAACAGAAAGAAAGTTGAAAAAGATTTGCGCGTTTAAAGAGCTTCACAGCAGAAACTAAGCCAACAGATAAAAACAACTTAAAAAAGTTTGTTTGAATTATTAAAGAGATATTGTGCTTAAGGGATTATTACATGCCTAGAATTTATTTCTCAAATAATTCTTGAGGGAATTTTTTTTTTGTTTTGATTCTAGAAAAACTTACTTAAATGACTGTGAAATCCTGCAAATAGGCAGCGCACATTTTTTTTTAATTAAGAAAATTAAGTTACACATACAGAATCTATGATTTCTATTATTATTATAACGAATTGGAATTGAAGTAGTTAATATTATTGAGGTAGTTTAAGAACAATTTTTTACACAATAAGAAAAAAATTACTTGTCATACGGTCATAGCGTAATTAATGGCAATGATTCCGCTCCAAAATTACATTTTCCGTATAAAATGGCCTTTCTACAAATACTTTGAGGTTCTCCGAGCTTCAGGCAAGTCGAACAAAACAAAATACAAACAAAATATTTCTTTCAGCGACTTCTTAGCAGTAGTGCGGTAAAACCTCTAAGAGTAAACCTCTCAAATATCTGTCGTCCTAAGTTGACTTTAAACTGTAGGTCCTCCACCACTCATTGACAAAAATTAACACACTCAATATAAGTGGTGTGAGAAGCTAGGTTGCAAACCTTACTACACGATTGTTTTAATAACCAATTATATGAGTACTTGAAAAGTTTCTCATCATCCGCATCTGACCAGTACTGGTTCCCATTAAACCCTTCTCGAAGGTGCATATGAACTAAACTTTTCAGGGCGGTGCAACTGACTATACTGTGTTAACAGCATACAGCCCCGTTGTAGGGTACTCGTCATATTCGTTGTGCCTTTACAAAAGAGTGCACTAAAGAAAGAAAAAGGAGTCCCGCGTTTATTTTAAAATTAATTTCTAAATTAAAAATAAAAATCAAAAGTAATAAAAAAAAAAAATCATAATTTCATTGTTGTTTATTGTTGCTATTGTTGTACCCCCTCTCAAGGCTTTTATCAGTCAGTAAGTGATGTTGTTTGCCTTGTTGAACTTTTTTATTTTCTTTCAAGTTGAATTGATTTTATTTTGCTCTCTCTGCTACTCTGCTCTGCTCTGTCTGTACGCCTTAATTTAATTTTTTTAAATTTTATTTGTTTATGAATTGTATTTTTTTTATTTTATTCTTATTATTGTTATTGTTATCATATTGTATACCATACAACAAGAACAACAACTACAAGCAATTAGTTGTAGCATAGCATTGCGTTGTTGTGCAGTTTACTGGGTGCTCTGCTACAGCTCATATACGCTGTGTGTGTGTAAAACAGAGGCGTAGACATTTACAATTTTGATTTTGTGTAGAAAGGGGAACGCACAGATGGTAAACTTTTTTTCTTCTTCTTTTTATATGCCTCCAAGTGAATTTTTTGAATTTTATTTTTATGTGCACTCAACCAGTCATCTCTGCCGGTAAAGTTCAAATAATTGCGTGAAATTTGAGATAAAAAAAATTGAAATCTTTTCTTTAGTCTATGGATGGTGATAAAACAAATTATTGCAACACAATTATTATTATTATAATTATTATTGATATGCTTTTGTTTTTTGTTTTGTTGCCGTTGACGTTTTCTTTTAAATTTTATAGCCGCTGATAAGAGTTAAAAATAAAAAAAAAACAGCATTTAACCATAGATTGTGGGTTTATAATTAAACCACAAAAATTCATAAATTTTAAATTAAAAGTAAAATAGAAATAAATGTTTGAAGTAGATGTAAAAAGTTTCAGAAGAAAACATTTTATCACAATAATTAACACGTTTTTTGATAATTTCGATATTAGCGAAATTGTCTGTCTGCCTATAAGTATGCAATTAAAGTATTAAAAAGAGCTTAAAAATTCTCAACAATTTGGCAATCAATTACCGAAAAGGGAAAAAGTTTATTTTGAAATAACAACAACAGCAACGAAAAATAAAAAAGAATTGCAGACGAGAAAGATAAATTTTTTGTTATCTTTTCTACGCCACTACATATTAAAAGTAATAATGGGTATAGGGCAACCCTACTGTGCTACAACTTGCTACAGTAAAACTCGAATCATCTGCTTTGCAGGGAAAATATGATTAACAAAAATTGGCGAATTGGCGAACTTCGCCTGCAGACATGACCAGATAAGAGAAAGTGTGTTGCTGTTGCACTATCCAGCCAAAGTTGAACAACTCTTGATGTTCATCAGATCTAGTTTGCAAACACGAATGGATGGTTGATCATACTTTGTTGTCATCGTTCGCGAAAACGCACATGAACAAAGAAATGACTGGCCGTCTGTGTAACAATAAGTGGCTGCCGAGTTTACACACTGTTAATTCTTATTTGATTTTATTTTTTTAATTTGCTTTCCTTATGATTTCTTCACTAATTTCTTAATTCTTTTTTTGCAACAATTATTTTTTTTTTTTTTTTTTTTTTTTTTTTTTTTTTTTTTT
>QOCX01000288.1:144104-157298 GCA_005959815.1 Sarcophaga bullata | reverse complement strand
ATTAAAGAAACACAATAAATTTCACTCTTTAGTGTTGATATATTTTAATTTTTGTTCTCTCTTTCTCTGTGTCTCATTGAGAAATGGATATGCTTGCATTTTTATGCGTTGACGGGTGTTATTGTTTATTATCTCTAGTGATGATTTATAATGTTTACATTTGCCACAGTGAGTTTGTAATGCTTTGTTGTTTGTTTTTTTCTTGTTTGTTTATCTGATTGTCGTTTGTTGTTGCGTCAAAGGACACCTTGAAAGTTTGGAGTGTAGGTGGAGTGAAAGAGAGTATTTGAAAATGGCGTAACCGAACATGTTTTTCTGTGCACTTAAAGCGTTGATCACAATGGGTTTAAATTTAGGAGTAAAGAATATATTTTAACGTTAATAAATTAAAACTCACAAAAAGTGGTAAAAGTTTTTTAAAGTGACTTTGTTTTGCACAATATATTACTTGCTTAGTTTTGACCACTAGTGTGTATATGTATTTTGGCTTTATAAGCATTTTTATTCATTTTTTATTTAATTCTACTTCTTAAAAATGAATTTTTAGAAATAAAATAATTAATTTAAATTAATGTATTATCATATGTATTTTATTTACTTTTTAAATTTACCATTTTTAATTTAAAGCCTTTAACTACCACTAATGCTATGTCAGTTATTAACAAATGTTAATTATTTGCCATAATTTTTTTATTGTTTACAAACAAATATGTTTGCACATGGCTTAACACAATAGTTAGAGGTCACATTGAATGCATTGAAGAAATCCAATACAAAAAAAAAAAATAATAAAAAAAACACGTACCAACAACAACAACCACAAAACCATTCAACTCACCAGGCAGCAGCAGCAGCAGACACTGTGCTATAATAACTGTTATACTAGAGAAAATAAGAATTTGCATTTCTTAAACAGTCGTATTGTAAACAACAGTGAAAAAAAAAATAAGACAATAACAAATATGTCTACGTGTCATTATTAATTTATTGTTGGTTTAATTAATTGTTGTTTATGATTAAATCGTGTGTTTATAAATATATTTTTAGTAAAAATAATTTATTTTTACATTCTTATACGAAATGCAAATGCATATCATACATATACATGCATGTGCATATATAGGTATGTAGTTATGCATGTAAAGTATTTATCAAAACAATAAAACACTAGAAAAACAAGTTGGGCCAAGCCCTCTGATTTGTTAATTTTTTTTTTATTTTATTCTTTGTATGGCAGAGTGTTTAATGTAAACAAACAACAACTGTTAAAGGTGAGTTGTGTGTTGTGTTGAGTTTTTTCTTACACACACACTCATTGACAGTATGCAGTGTGGTGTGTAATCAAATCAAAGGTCGCTTAAACAGCTGTTTAGTGTCAAAGTATAACTTGGAGCAGTAAAGTTAGTATTTTATTGGTTTTTCTATTTAAATAAATTGAAATAAATTAAAATATATTTATTATACACGTATTATACATGTACATGTAAAGTACTGTACATGAGATACATTAATTGAAAATTATTTTAAAGTTTTATTCTGTTATGTATGTTGAAAAACTGGAAAATACGATACTTTTGTATTAATAAGAAAAAGGGTTACCCGCTGATGGTGTCATAATGATAGTGTTTTTAATTTCAATTAATTACAAGGTCAATGTATTTGCCAGGTAAACAAAGCGATTAAATATTGAAATAATAATTTCATATACTTTTTTTTATAATATTTTCATTGTTTTTCTATAAAAAACAAAAAAAAATTGTTTACATTGCTGGTTTAATGAAAACTGCTGAACTTTGTTAATAATTTTTTAATATATTCTTGATTTTTTCTGTTGTTTAAAGATTAATAATGCAATAAAGAAATGAAGAATTAATAAATTTTAAATGAAATTTTAATTAAATTTAAAATATGAATAATAAAAAGATGGAAAAAGAAAAAAAAAAAAATATTTTTATTTAGAATAAAAAAAGGGGTCAAGAAAAGTTTAATTAAACAATTGTTTTCGGTGTTAATTAACAAACAAGAAGAGAAGTGAAAAAAAAAATAGAAAAAATATCAATTGAAAAGAAACGTATTATTGTAAAAAAAAAACCAGAAAAATAAAAATGGAATAAATTAAACAAATTTTATTGCAAAAATAAATATAAAAAAACTACGTATGTACTATATAGGAATTAAAAATGTAATGACCAAGAGGTCCGCAACGACTTTATAACAAAAATATGGCAAAAGCAACATTTTGTAAAAAAAAATTTAAAAAATTTTAAATCTATACGGTCAGACAGACGGACAAACATACATACATACATAAGTACATACTGTTGGTATTTATGCTAATATAATAAATAAATATTGTTAAATATTGTTTATCTTATCATAAGTGTATTACAAATAAATAAAACGCATTTTAATTTCAACTCTAAAGCCCCCCCTCGATTTGTTATAAAAAATTTATTAAAAAAACAAACTTTTTTTTTAAAGATAACATTAAAAAAAAAGAAAACATTGTTTTCTGGCCTTGTAAAAAGAACTTTTTTAATCAAAAGTCTCTTAATGTTAATCAGAGCCTTTAGATTAAAACATCCACTTAGCTGTTAAATTTTTTTAAGGTTTTCTTTTTATATTCTAATTATAAAATGTGATATAAAAAAGATAGACTTTCAAATACGTTGTTGTTATTATTATTTCGCAATTAAAAAGTAATTAACAGAAAACAAAGAAATTAAGAAAAGGATTAAGGTAGCAGATGAAAAAGTCTGTAATTTTTCTTTAAGTTTTCTTCTTTTCACAGAAAGTTAAAAAACAAAAAATTGATATTCAATCTCAAGTTAAAAGATAGAACAGAATACGACTGCAAAGGTAGTAGATTTTTGATAAAAATTTTAAAAGTTAAAGATATCATGCTTAATTTTTTTGAGTGTAAGGCCAACATTGATAAGCACTCGCCGCAGATTAAGTGAAGACTAACTGAAAGAGCGTAAGGATATGTGTGAGTTCTCTTAGCAGAATAGTTCCATAATATGCATATCTTAATGAGTACAATGTATTAACATTACCACATCATATTTCTATGTATTTACGTTATACCTTGGAAATTTTTATTTTATTGTGTTTATAGGATAATTTATAAAAGAATGTGACTGTATTTATACGTATTCATTGTTGCAATAATTTGCCAATGTGTGTTTAATATCAAAACAACAACAACAATTTACAATTATGGTGAAAGAAAGATTTAGAGGATTTTTTCACAGTGTACGTAATTATTATTCTGTCATTAAAACAAACACAGTTTTAAATTTTGCTATCACAGTGTAATTTAAACATTTTTGTAAAAAAAAAATTCGTTTTTAAAGAATTTTAATAATAAAGATAAGAAAGAAGTTTATTTTCCAATAAAATCTTTTAAAAAAGTTTTTTGAACTTTTTTTTTAATTAAAAAAAAAATCATTCGCAAAAAATACTTTCAGCTTTAAATGGTTATCATTTATTTTTAATTTTTAAAAATTTTTACTAGTGTTGTCTGAGAATATTAAAAAAAAAAAAAAAAACAATAAACAACAAAAATATAGGCTTTTTAGGTTTTTTTTACTTTTTAAAACACTCTTACTGGGCTTTTTTAGTAAGAGTAGTATAGAAGGTACGCCTTCTTATGGTATGAGTGTGTTTTGTTGTCTACTTTCATTTGTGTAGGTCGTTTTTTTTTGCCTTTTGAATTATGTTAAAAAAAAAATAAAAAACACCACAAAAAATTGTGTGTAATTTTTTTGTTTTCGTTTTTGTTTTTAAAAACACCACTGCGCAATTTTATAACTACTACCATTACTATTAACCATTAGCATTGCAAAAACATGGCATATATATGTATATATACATATATACATGTTTACATACACCATGTTATATATATTAATATGTATTATGAGCGTAAATGTTAGTTTTGTTTTTTCGGGATTTTGTTTTGTTCGCATTTCTCTTTTCTTGTTTTACTTTTTATATTCAATTTTACGGGATAGGCCGGCACATAAACATGAACTTGAAAAACGAAAAGAAATCAAAAACAAAAAAAATAAATAAATAAAAAGAGAAGAATAAATTGCGTTGTTTTGAAATTCTTGCCAAAACCAAGAAAGAGAACATAAAACAACAAATATTCTTTGCATTTGTCGTTTTATTTGCCATGCTTTATACGTACATACATACATATGTACATATTACATCATTTGCTGTATGGAATTGAAAAAAAAATATAATAAAATAAAAATAAAAAAAAAACTTATTAAAACAATAACAATTACAATAAATATGCATAGAGTAATAAACAATGTGGTTTACAATAAAAAAAATACATGTCAACAAAACAATTTGAACCCACAAATTTCAAATACCTATCAAGCGACAATACATCTCATACTCATTACTCCTATACTTCCACACAAACACACGTACATGTGATGTATAAAAACTGTAAATTACTCATTTCTTTGCATAACATGTGAGTGGTACTAGTAGTAAGTATATGTATATGTATGTTCCTCTATTTTTAATGCTTTAATAAACAGTAAACAAAGCAGTATTAAGACAGTGCGATACAAAAAAATAGCTACCAACTAAACAAACCCCATGGAAATGGTAATGGTGGCAAATTCAAAAGTAAATAAATAAATAAATAAATTATAGCAGAAGTTTTATATTTATTAATAAAAAAATAAGAAATATTATTTATAATAAATAAAAATATACGTTTTAATAAATACACACATCTGTAGTTTAATTTACATACAATTTTTTTATTAGAACCACACTCAATAATAATTCGTTTATTTATTATTTCTTTCTATCTTAAGTGCATTAATTTACTCTGCTTTAGCAAAAAAATGGAAAAAAAAAACTGATGGAAAATTTACTTTAGTTTGACAGACTCTAGTAGGTAAATAAGAGTTTTTATAATTGTTATTAGTCATCTCAACCAGCTTTAAAAGACAAAAAACAAAACATGGAATTTTTATAACTTTCGAATGCCGGTCGGCCTCTATAAATATGATGTTAAGAATCAAATTTTTTTAATTCAAAGATTTATACAGTTATACGTTATACAGATTTAAAATAAAAACAGAAATATTATAAATAATAAGGTATCTTATTAACGAAAACAAAACAAAAAAAAAATTATTAAAAAAAAATAACTACAAAATTTAAACAAAATTCAACAAAAATTGTATAAAAAATAAAAGTTTTAAACTAAAATATAAATAAAATATAAATAAATAAAATAAAAACTAATTTAAAAATATAAAAAAGGGAAAATTAATTAAAAATAGGGTTAAAATTAAATATAATACAAAAAAAAAAATAATTAAATCAAAAAATTAAAAAAAAATTAAAAAAAAATTTAAACATATTGGATAAACAATTTTTTAATTAAAATTTTTTTTAAATTAAAGAAAACGCATTTCTTTTCAACACCTATGTATAACCGAAAATTAAACAAATATAAATTAAAGGAAACTTGAAAAAAAAAATACTACAAAAATCACAAAGATTAAAAATAAAGAGGAATAACTGACCTATCATATGATAAAATATATTGTATCAGGCTTAGAAATATTTCTAAACAATACTATTATCAATACTTTATATAAGAAAGCTTAATTGTATGCAAACTTATCAGTTAAATTACTAGAAAAAAAATCAAAATAAATAATTGAAATGAAACCCTTTGCCTAGGAATTCAAATTAAAATGAAAAACTATTTTTCAAAACAAAACAAAACAAAAAAAAAAACAAAAACCAGTCTAAAATAGAATGGCAGATGGCAAGAAAATCTTTCATTTCAAATGTTTAACAAAATTTAAATACAAAATATATTATTTATATGCGTTATATTTGTTTAAATTGTTTAAATTATTCATTAATACCTCGTCTATTCTTAAGTGATATATAAACACGTTTATTTGTTTATTTAAAATAATATTTTTTTTTTCAAATTTAATTTTGATAAAAGCCATCTGTCCAATTTATATACAATTTTAATGAATTATCTTGAAAATATTGTTAAAAAAATAAACGAAATGGAAATTAAAACGTGAAAATAAAAACGTTAATAAAATTAAACTTTTAAAGAAAAATTAAAGCTGTCTTTAAGGAATTTTAAATCCAAGATAGAAAATCCTATTTTTAGAAATCCCTAGTTAGCATTTACAGCTTTTCTTTTAACTTTCAATACTTCAATGTGAAAACTTTTTTAAACGTTATATGGATCAACATTGTTTGCTAAAAATAGAAGTCTTACTTTATTTGAAATAGGAATTAGAGAACTCTCAAACGCACAGATTCTTACGCTATTCATAGTCACTTAGCTTGTATCGAATTCACATGCAAAGATGATTATAGAGACCTTGTTAATATTTTCCTAAATTAGATTGAAATGCATGTCCATTACGGTTTAATTGCTATGCTATAAACACATAACGGATCTTAAAAAAAAAAATAGATTACATGGGAATGATTATTTTAAAGGTAGTGCTGCACAAAAAAAAAACCCTGTTGTTGTTGTGCTTATTTAGGTTAATTTCTATTTTTGTTAGCGGCTAATAAAGGATTAGTGCTGCCAATATTATAAAATACATGAAGTAGAAGTTACACACAATATAATCATACGCAGTGCTACATATCACCATTGATAAAGAAGTTATCAAGTGTTCACTCTTATTTGTTTTACATTAAACTCTGGCGCTGTAGCCATTAAACTAATTTAAGTGCATGCTGCATGGCTAAGGCAACAATTTAAATTGTGATGCAGCATTGGGAGTCTGTAATGTGTTTATAGCATTACAGTCTTATAACGTGTCGTATTGTCGTATTGTCGCGTCGTATTGTAAATTAGATTCATCAGAGTTGACATATTTACAATTATCATGGGTTTTTTGCGGTTTAAATAATTTCAATTTTATTCTTGATGATCAATTTAATCTTCTTGAGTCCACTGTGATGGAGGGTCACATGATATTTATTGAAAATATGCTTCTTAATATTCTACACACTTTTGCAAAAAAATGTGTTATTTTTCCTTTTGGCATAGGAAAAACACATGAAATAAATACAAGAAAACCTCATTTAAGAATATTGTTTATCATGAGGAAAGTGTTTTAGAAAATTTAAACAAAAAAAAATGGGAGAAGAAAAACCATTTAAGAAAACATAAGAAACCAATTTTAAACACATACTATGAATAAAATAAATTTAAAAAAATATGTATATACATACATACATACATATATGAAAAATATAAATAGCAAATGATAATAATAAAACAACGTGTCTAATGAAATTGAAAATAATTTTTTTTTTTTTTTTTTTTTTTTTGAAAATTAAGAATGAAATTGTCGTGTGATGGATGTTTTTTTATAATACAATTCTAAAACGTTATTTTTAAAGTAAAATATTAAAAGTAGCTTTTCATTTTCTTCCAAGAAAACAACAACTATAAAGTTTTTCACTTATTGTAAAGTAAAATTAGTAAAAATAAAAATTTAGTCATTAATTTTGTCAAATTTTCAAAATATTTGCTTTCAAATTAGATTTTTTCAAAGCAATTTTCTTTATAATATATTCCGTTTTTATTTTACTTTCAAAGAAAATACTTTATAAAAGGAAGTTGAGAAGAAAAAGCATTAAAAGTAAATAAAAAAAACCACAATGGAGAAAAAGAAAAATTTATAGTTTAAGTTCAATGATTTTATGATGATGTCAGGATTCTATTAAATGTTGATTAATAAATCAATTGAAAAAAAACCAATTCATAATATTATGCCTTTTTTTGTTTTGAATACAATAAATAATATTTTATAATTAGTATTTAATAATATGCACTTCACTATTCGTTTAATATACCTTTCCAAACATATCGTTTTTAGCCTATTAAATGACGTGTTGAAAGTCAGATCCTTTCCCCTGCAAGCTGCCTGATGCATATTATTATGGCATGTCTCACGATCCCCAAATGTGAGAGAGTGAATTCTTTCGTATGCCTTACATTGCGCAGATCTTCATTACACTGCTACAGAGAAAGCATTGCTGGTTTAAAATTTTTTTTTTAGTTATTTAAGCGTTATATTAGGGCGTTCAAGAACTGTATTGACAAATAAAAATTTCAGTTTACATTAAAGAAATAGACCCTGTAAAGCATACTGCTTACATGGCATGGAAGTTAGATCTGAAATCGTCAAAAATTAAGAATAAGAAATCATTTTAATGAAGTTTCTTTATATAGAATTGGGTTAGAAGGGTTCGATAGGGAGAAATAAACGAAACTCTATGATAGTAGTTACTAAACATAATGAGATTGTTAACGCGTTAAGCGTGTTAATTATCGTGGCAAACTGTAAGGTATTGGGGTGAGCTATGCGTCCTCAACCGTAAGTTCAGTGTCACTCATTGATAGGTGGCATAGGCCGCATATAGGGAATACATTCAAAAATTTAAGAAAGACTAGTTGCAATGCAAACATACTACCAATTGTGCAAATAAACAATCTACCGCAGCAGTTTAATTAAAAAACAAAAATTGAACCGGCAAAAATCTAGAAAATACTGGCTATAGAAAAAACAAATTAAAAATATTATTTTTCTTTGTTTTGCTATTCCATTTCATTAAAATTTTGTTCATGTGTGTTAAGTAATAGTAAAAAAACTGTAGACGAAAAAAAAGAAAAGAAAAAATGAAAAAAAAAAAAATTTTTTTTTATATTGCGGGTGATATTAAGCACGTTTCTGTGAAGATTTATTTTCAACAATAAAACGGCAAAAATATATAAAATTTTTTTGATATTAAATTAAAATGTACAAATATATATATAAAAACAAACTTACGTAATTTATTTTAAATGATTAATAATAAAAAAAAATAACCATAAAGGGTTGGTAAATTTATTATTAATTATAAAAATATTTATTTTTTTTTAATATTTTTTTGAAATATTTTTTTTTTGTATTTGTTTTTGCTTTAATTAAGAATTTTTTAAACGTTTTCAATTAATATTCAACTTTGTTAATTTATTTTTTTTTTTTTATAATTCCTATTTATTTGTGTGAGTTTTTTTCTTGTTTTAATTAAAACCAGTTTTAAAAAAAAAAAAAAAGAAAAAAAGCCTTAAACTTGAAAATCCAATATTTTTTTATTTTTTGTTTTGTTTTTTAATTTCTTTTATTTTGTTATTTCTAACACTGAAACTCGCTTAAATCAGATTTAATTATGGGTTTATAAAGAAATTTATACCACAATTAAGGAATTCTTTTTAAAATTCATTTAAATTCTTAAAAATTTTTTTCTGAAATCTTTTTAATTTTTTTTTTGTTTTATCTCGTAGGCACAAATTTATAATAATTTTACAACAGTAAAATTCACAACACCTTTAATTATTAATTTTTATTTCGTTTGTAATATATTTATGATAAGACAAAACAATGTTGTCATTACTGTTTGTTATTGTTGCTAATTTATCAATTAAATTTTAAGTTTTTTTTTTTAATTTTACTTTTCTTTTGCCTCCATTCCTTTACAAAATCAAAAGAAAAACTCTTCTTATTTTGCTTTTAAAATGGAATTTAAAAACGCTGCACTTGCTTACGTCTTATACTAACGATTGTTGGAATTTGACTGAAATATTTACTTGACAAAAAAAATCATTTTTATGATAAATAACAACAAGAGACTGACGGCGAAAAAAAAAACAAAAATACATACACACTAAAACAGTCGACAGCGTCTGCTGCAAAAACAACAAACCATACACACAACAGAATAGAAAAGGCAAAAGAAGAATAATTATTAAAGAAGAAGCTAAACACATAAAAAATAACACACACGAAGAAACAAAACAGACTCTATAGCCCCCCCCAATTACTGTTTAAAAATGAACAGAAACACTGTGAGAGAAAAATTAACGACAAACTGTTACTGTTATTAACAGTACAGACCTCAAAGAAAAAATGAAAACAAATTGTAAAAAAAAAACAAGTCAAACAAATGTACGTACGTAAACAACACATACGTACGAAGAAAGCAATAAAAAATTTCTATAAGTTCCCCACCACTGTTGAAAAATTCTCAGGCAGGTTCTCACTGTTAATGACGAGACATACATAGAATATTAAAAAAAAAAATACAAAAGAAAACAAAAAAAATTTCTCATAAAGCTCCTATACTGTTATAAAAACAGTACACACTTTTTGAGATACAAAACGTTCTCACTGTTTACAACAGTATAAAGTGTTAAGCAGATAAAATGTTTCAAACATAACACCACAGAGTACTTCCAATTAGAAATAAAACAAAAAAATTTTTTAATGTTATCTTTAATAAATAAAAACAACAACAAAATTCTTAAAAAATAATTGCATTCCTAACTTAAATGTTAAAACACACCCCCTTTCAAATATTTCTTAACACAAACAAAAAATTACAGGAAAAAATGCTTTACAGAGTAGTCTCTGTTATTCTAAGTTCGGCATACATACTCAGTATGTTTAATACAGCGTCATGTGAATATAAGACTTCATGTTAAAATATTTGTTAAAGTAAATAACATGTTAAGTGCGTGCTCACACAGCTATTCTACACGATTGAATTTCATTGCTGTTTAACATAGCGTCATGTGAATGCAATAACAACAGCAATGAAAACAAAATATAAAAGCCACTCACTCTCGTATGAATATGCCTCTCTTTGTAGTAATGTTTGGTTAAAGTAAACAAAAAAAAACATGTTAACCGCTCTCATTGTTATTTGCAGAATAGTAAATGATTTTGTTACTTAACACAACGTCATGTGAATGGATGTAAAACGCCTCTGTTGTATTACTTGTTTGAAGAAGTAAACAATAAACAAAGAAATCAAAATGTAAAACACTGGCACGGTTACTTAATGTGCTCAGTGCTGTTAAAAACACAGAGTCATGTGAATATAACCTCCCTGTAATTCGCTTCGTTTAGGTAAACAATGTTAAGTATGCTCACTGTTATTCTAAACTATTGAATCAAACTTCATTCATACAGCGTTATGTGAACATGCCCGGTTGTATTATAGTATTTGTTATTCTGCAAACCCATTCCCATCTAAAGTAATATCTCATGTACATATATGCCCACCATGTAACCACAACTGCTGTTAAGTAAAGTGAATGTTTAATCTAACATAACGAGAATATATGGCCCCCATGATATAATGAAAACAAAATAATCTCACTGTTCTACTATACATTACTCTTGTGAAACAAAAAACATTATTGTATGCCACAGCATTAAAGGAATACGACAATTCAAATGTAAAGCTTTCTCACTGTTATGGCACTAAACATGTTAAAGTCAATTCACGTGCAATTTCCCGTGTATATACTTTTAACAGTGATGGCATAAAACTCTTAAGGGGATATTTTTTGTTTACAAAACAGTTTAATTAAGTATTTCGGTAATAAATAAAGTAAATTAAAAACAAAAAAGGTAAACAATTGATTTAATTTATTAATTATTAACTATTAAAACAGAAAATACAAAAAAAAAAGGAAAATAAATTTAAACAGTGATGGTTATGAAAGTAATAAATTAATTAAATGTGAAAAGGAAAAATATTAATTAATTGTATTGTTAGCTTGTAAACATACTCATAAATATGGGCTTTATGTACATATTTTCCGTATTATTGGCCATCAAAACCATAAAGATTTTTTACGACAATTATGACTTCTCTGAAGCTTTTTTACATCACTTAGGGGCCATAGGCACATATATATATACGAATAAATTTATAATTATTACTTGTATGTACATATACCACAACAAAAGACACCTTGATTCTCTTTCCTTTCTTGTTATACGACAGCGCTATTTGTATTAACTTTAAAATTTCTATCTTATCAGTCAAATCATATACGTGAGAAATCTCGATATCTTTATCAAAAATATCGTCTGCTTTGTTATCAGAAGCTGTCAAATTGTTATTTAAAGATAAAGATTTAAAGATATCGTATTTTAATTGATATTTTATTAAAATTACGCAGAATTTTGGAATAAAAACAGTTAAGTCCAGTTAAACTCGTTAGGCAGTTTTGATATGATTATGACCAAATCAATGTAAATCATACGTGTCTGTTACGTTTCCTTACAATAGATCTTTATTTGATATGAAAATGTTGGCTTAAGTTTACACTGACCACTCCTTCGTTCATGTAAAAAGTGTACGAAGTATCGTAAAAGTAAAAGTGTTTCGTACCGTAAAGAGTAAATTTCTACTGCATTGCTGGATTTATTCTGTTCGTTGATCTATGTTAATTAACAGTAAGATCTAGAAGGTAGTAAAAGGACTAACATTTTTGATTTAACAGCTATAAATGGGTTATGAGGGTAAGTTACTGTTGAACGGTTGTTGGATTTGCCCTGTTTCTTTCAACTTAAGGAAAATATAACGGGATTACAAGAATAACATTTTTATTTTAACAATGATGTCATGTTATGGTTTTTAAGGAAAGTAAAAGTGTTGCTATTAACGAGGGTAAATTAATAAGTGAATTAAATTAAAAGGCATTTAATTAGTGTGTTTTAAAAGATTTTTTAAACAAATCTAACAAAAATCTACGCATTTAAGCATGTTTTTATTTCTGTTTGTAATACAAATTGTAAAACTTATTAAACTTTAAACAAAATTTTATTAATTTTAAACACTTTATATTCATTTTACTTAGTTGACATGAGCTCATCTCGTTTAACAACAAATGTGATTAAATTTTCCATAATTTGTTGCATTTTTCTTGTCAAGTTATTGTTATTTTAGCGATTTTTTTCTTTTATAATTTATTTCCATTGTTTAAACAACAATTTTGTAACCACAATGTTGTTATTTTATGTTTCAGTATGTATGTACATGTGTACGTAAGTATGGAAGTGTAAAAAAGTACTTGAACTATGAAATTCAGTTTTTGTTTCTTATCGTCTGGTACTTACTGTTACTTGTAAATACAAGTCAATATTTACATATATATGTATATATTGAGAGCCAGATACTGCTATTGGTCAGGTAAATATGGGTGATTCCATTAAATATTTTCGAATTTATAAAAAGAAAAGCAATAATAAAAAATTTGACAAAAAAAAAAAAAAAATTCAAAACTAAAAGGAAAATAAAGCAATAATTACGATGAAA
>QOCX01000288.1:124594-144095 GCA_005959815.1 Sarcophaga bullata | reverse complement strand
TTCATTAAAAAGCTTGGATCTAAGCGTTATGACGTTTATCAATCCAGTTAACTTGGTTGGTTGTTGATTTTCAAATGCTCAAACATGATCTTGGTGGACTCCAATCCATTAACATTGTCAAAACGTAAAATTACTCTTTCTAGATAATACTCATGAAACAAAGTCGTAATCGATTACGTTCTGAATGAAATGACATGCCTACGAGTTCATCCTATGACTACAGCTATCTTAATCGACAATAATGGTTCTTTCAAGGTCAATTTTTAAAAAAGACAGCCTACCATAATCTAGTAGACGAAAACCAGTGATTCAATTCACAGCTCAAACAATATGAAGAAATATTTCAGCAGTCTCTGCCAAAACCTCTGAGATTGAATAAGGTTATCATGAAAATTTCCTCAAATCTGTCTTACGGAATTGACTTTAAACGATAGGTCCTGTCTCTCATGGAAAAAGTAACACACACAACATGGCTAGAATGAGAACCTAAATTTTATTCCTGCCTAAGGGGTGTTAATGACCAGTTAATCATTTGGGAAAAGAACACAAGGTTTACGCAACAGTACACTTGGTTTGGAAAATTTTTACAAATAAACTTTACAAATAAAAATCTATTCGGTTTAAGGTGCCATTAGAATTTTCCAAAGAATCTAGGGAATACTAAAAAATATATGCATTACCGTTATATTGCTTTTTTGTTTGTTTATTTGTTATAAAAATATTAAATATTTTAGTACAAAATAAATAAAACGTACTTATAAAAAAAATTAAAAATAATTCTGCAGCAATTGTATTTCTGTGAGGGAGTCACCCGTATCCACATGAAAAAAATTTGTTAATTGAAACGAAAACAAGCGGTAATTGAAAGTCTCACAGAAAAACCAATGAGAAGGAGTTGTCAAATTGAATACGTTTATTAGAACTACAATTAAAATGTTTTCCAATTATTCAATTATTATTGTAAACATTCTTATCAAATAAATAAAAAAAATTCATACGTATGCAAGTGCCTACACACTAATATTTCATAACCTATACTCACCTCACTACAAATAATATTGTGCGTATAAAAAGCACTACATAATCTCAACTAACGGAGCCTAATAAAAAAGAGAGAGAGAGAGAGAGAGAGAGGGAAATATTATATAAAATTTATTTACATTTGCTCACTGATAACATTGAATCGAATTCCACATAAAATATAAGAAAAACAAAAAGGAAAAATCTTTCATTGCTTGTGTACATTCCGAATAATAAACAAAGAAACTTTCGGAGGAGTTGTCTGTTGGTGGATTAGCATTGTTTTTCGTTTTGCAAAAACCGAAACCGTTTACAAGAGAAACGGTGAGAACACACGAGAGCATGAAGGTTTTTCGCAGAATTTACGTTGCTTTTGGCACGTACTCCATGCTTGTTTTATATATAAACACCGGCTAGTATTGTTTAATTTGTACTGTTCTGTTCTATTTGAGGTTGCCTCCTGTCTACATAACCCACAAACCAGCATACAGGCTGTAAATATTCTATTTCTGTTGTTGTTAGTATGCAAGAAATTTTTTTTTCGGACGTGAGTGTATGTGTGTTTATAAGCATGGTTGAGAGAGAGCTTTTATGTGTTTATGAATAAAACATGCAAAGAAATCATTATAAATAAGGGTGTGTTTCTTTGGTTCCATGCCAATAAAAATAAAAAATAAATGTTTTACAGTGGCTGCTTACTAAATTGGTACAGTGGTAGAATAAATATTTCTTTAAAAGAAAATTTTGTTGCTGTGCGTGCTGGATTTTACTGTTTAAACGGAAATTATGATACAATGTTTTGGAAATTACGTTTTACCATAGCAGCACGCTATGACGACGTAATATAACAGCGTAGTTTCTTGAATTTTTTTTGCTAATGAATTACTGAACAACATTTTCATTTAAAAGGATACGCCTTTTTTATTGAAGAAAAATTAGAAAGATTATTAAATTGTTGAAAGAAAGAAAAAAAAAAAAAAGGTTTTTATAGTTAAAAAATAAAACTATTGAAGTGATCAATTTAGAAGCACTAGATCAAATTATTCTAAAATGTTTGTGTTTTTAATAAACTATGCATACAAAGGGGGTTTTTTTTAATATGATATGTTGGTTAATGAAGTCAGAACTCTTCTGTGGAACATGGACGGTTGTTGGGAAAGGTATGCTTAGCTTAATAAATGGGAAGGTAAACAGAGACAGAGAAAATCTAACTGCTGGGAAAATACATTAAGAGGTGAATCTGAGTCATGTATGAGACTATCGAGGAATATCCTAAGAGTGGTAATCGGACTTTTAAGAGGGCACCGTAGGACATTTAAAATGGAGGTTGTATCGAGTCTAACATTTATAGATCCTCTAACGAGGAGAAGAAGCACTTGACTACATATCATGTTTACTAGGCAGTTAATTGTTATTGCCGACTCCGCTCAGTATCCAGTGTAATTTTGTCAGAGCAATAGGCTTGCAGTAGACATTATAGGGACAGCCTATAAAGTGTGAGGAGTGCAGTATCTGGTATGGTCGCAATACTAAGGCACCTCTTCATTACAATAATAATAATAGACCTACCAAATAATTTTTCCTTTTTTAAATTATACGGTTTTTATTTGCTGAGGCCATATGTTTATATTTTTTTATAGATATTCTCTAATAAGGTAGTGCTTAGTTTTATAAATAAACTTATTTATTCATAACTTAAAAATTGTTGTTTAAATTTGTTTTAATTTCCTTTAAAACATTTTAAAAGTATCAAAATAAGAGTGGGCTTGAAGAGCATTTTCCTAAACTGTAATCAATGCGAAGCTTAACATTATTTCTTAACATGTACGCACTCAATTTTAAACAGATTTACGAGATAAATCAATGTAAATCGTGCTTTACATATAAATACACACACTCTTGCACTGTAGCACTCTCCTTGCACTGTAAAACCAGAAATGGTAACAGTAAACTAAGTAAAGAAATTCCATTTCTAAACATAAGCTAAACGACCATCACAATAATAATACACGACGAACATTAATAAACCTTGTGTGTTTATTAAAGCAACAACAATAAATAACAAATGCCAACAAATATGTACATAAAGTTATGGATGGACGTGTTTTTTTTGTAACCCTTCTTGCAAAACATAAAAGCATGCTCACTGTTCTCATTGGATAAATACAAGAACAACACGTAAAACGTAAACAACGTTCATGGCTGCATTCAAAATCTAATATAAAAATGAAAACAAAGAAATGCAGTTTTTTGTATATTTACCAAGTCATTGTTGTTGTTTTTTTGCTGGATAAATAAACCGGGTGTGTAAAAACACCAAATGTACGCGCGAGTATGGGTTATTGTCAATGCGCATAAAATTTTGATTTCAAGGTCAACACAAGGTTAGTTGTATTTACAAACAGGAGAATACAAAAACAAGGAGTAAAGGAATAAGTAGAAAACCAAATATAAACAAAGAAGAAAGAAGAAAGCATAGCCAAAAACAAAATAAAACAAAATGTGTAAATTAAAACCAAGTAAACAAAACATGAGACAGACAGAGAGATAGAGAATGAGAGAGAGAGAGAGAGTAACAAACATATTCAAAAGAATATAGAGAGCAACAACTACGCAAAACTGTAGTGAATTTTTGATAATTTTTTTTAATGGGAATTGTTTTTATTTTATTTTTGGTGGCGCATTCTTTTTTTTTTTTTTTTTAGCAATGAGAGTATCAAACATTTTGGAAAAGAGTACAGGCAACCACGCAAAATAAATGGGAATGTTGTTTTTGTACTTATTCATGATTGTTGTGAACTGAAGGGAATAATAAATACGAGCCTCTTGACAGTGTTGCCTCATTTAAAATAATTAGAAAATTAATGGATTCAAATCGAAAAGTTTTTCGGCAACATTTTCTTTTGCAATTAATGACGTCATAAATATAATTATTATCATTGTTAATGGAATAAATGGTTATTACGCTAGCAAAAGAAACTATTAAATAATTTATTGCATTTGGGAATTGATAGCTTTTTGGGAAATTGCGTGGCAAAATTTTGAAATAAAACTTGGGAATAGAAAAATAAAAAAAAAATAAAATAATAAATAAATTGTTTTTGAAAATAATTTCTTTGTTTTCTTTTATTTTGGGAAGAAATTCAATTTAAAAATACAAATTAGCCTAGGCTAATAGGCAAAAATAATAACAATTAGAATACAAAGTTGTAAAGAAATATTATTAAACAATTACGGAAGTGTGAATAAAATAATTGATTTGAATTTTTTTTTCTATTGCGTTTGACCAAAGATTCTGTTTTAAATACTGGTACTATGTTATGGACTCGTCTGAAGTTTCAACTTATTACAGTGAATTCGTTTCTTATTCAGAAAGCACTTATTAGCGGGGATTTCTAAATACATTTTTTATAATGGACGGCCAAACACTACAAAAATAATAAGAATCATTCAAAAATTCCATGATATAATGAAATAAGTGATTCCATAGTAGGGGTCTTAATGGTACCAGAGTAGTAGTAAATATTTTGCATCAAGAATTTTTATTTAATTTTTGTTTTTAAAAAGGACCACTTAAAAGCAAAAAAAAAAATCTAAATTTGCTAAACAATAGATTTAATTTATTGGCTTGTTTACTACAATATTATTTAATATTTTCTTTTTTTTTTTGCTATATCTCTAGACATTTGCCAATTTCAAACAAAAATACGGGGTCTTGCAAGTTCCATTTTCAATTGTGTTTTATTTTTTTTTTTAATTTCGGTTGAATTTTCTATAATAGGAAGGAACAACATTGAGAGCCTGAAAGCTCAGGAAGGTAAAGGAAGCACCTATGCACTGATCTATTCAGGTTACCTATGCCTAAGTCTAAATGGTTTCATCAGAAGCTCAGAAGAAGTCCATACATGGCATAAGAATGTCTATTCTCAGCTCTGCTACTTTTAGCTAAATATCTTACTATGATAGAGCTGCAGTTATGCAACTAAAATTTCTCAAAAATAATCGCTCTGTTAAAGTTATTATGACCCAATATTTGATGTAAATTCATTTGTAGAAAAATATTTTATTTTAGACAAAATAAATTCGTAATTACAGTACCCTGTATTTGAAAAAAAGCACGATTCATTTAGACGCGCCGCTATTAAAATAAAACGCCCACGTATTTATAAATATTGAACAAAAAATAAAAAATTATAAATACGCCACTACTCAAGATCGACACGACTGTTATAAAATCATAAAAAGTTGGCATTACTATTACCATTAATAATGCAAAACAAAACAAAACAAAACAAAACAATACTTAAGCAATCAATAGATGTAATAAATGTAATCACAAAGAACACTTTCTCTGTTTACAAAACTAACGGGCAAATGTAGACAACCAATAACAAATTATAAGAATTGCCATGGTAATATTAAAAGGAAGAATTTTCTTCTTAAAGACCATAAACTTAATGTAAATAAAGTATGATTCCTATGTGAATGTGTAAGTGATATTAGAGTGATTGCAATACAAGCAAAAAAGGAAAAGTACAATGAGAGACAGCAAGAGCCTTAAAGTAAAAATCAAAACAAAACATTCTCTGTTTACCAATTATGATGAGTCAACCATATTGTGGGATATTTCTCTGGCATCATATTGAAAAGGTAAACAAAAGCCATTTTCTCTTAAGTTCATTAAAATTAACCGGGAAATCAATCAAAACAATACAGGTTTTAAAAACTCTATGGCACAGCTCCAGATATACAGGTAGTGTTACCAAAGCAGGTGAGTGTTCGTTTTTGTTTTTGTTGTATTGTGTCAGAATTGTCAGAAGGCGAAAAGTTTGTTTATGTTTAAGTCACGGCGAATCAGATTTGACAGGAGATGTACTTGAAAGTAAAGCAACAAATATGTTTTGTTTTTGGAACTAATTCAAAGCGGAATAAGTTGTTGTTGTAATGCTGCTACTGTCTGTACAAATATATCTTTTAGTACAGCCGAATGATAAGAAAATAATGAATTTCCTTTTAAAAGGAAATAAACTCTCTACAGAGACAAACTATGAGAGTATAAAAGTTTTATTATTAAGGGAACAACAGCTCCATCTCACTTCATGCACTCTCTATAGTACAGGCTTACACACCAAACTCTTAATGCCAATTTATTATTGATAATTTGAAAAACATGTGAAATTGCAACATTCTATAAAATTATTATTATTTTGTCTTTCTATCATTAAATAAATATTAATAATGAGCACACATGTAGTATGTACATACATATGTATAAAAGAAAATAAACAACAAATTACAAATTGTTTAAATATTATTAAGAACAACAACACAGCAAGCACTACACAATTAAAACAAATATTGTAAAGCAAAATAAAGAAATCTTACATAAATGATCACGTTTTATTTTGTTTATTTTTATTCATTTAAATTAAGAGCCCATCAAACGATTGAAAGATTAATAAAAACTTTTTTAAATTATGAAAAAAGGAAAAGGAAAACAAACAAATCAAATTGCTTAAATAAATTTATAATTCCCACTCAATATTATAAAAAAATTAGCTCACATACACATACATATGCATATACACCAAACAGTGATGACAACACGATGTTTTGTTTTGTTTTGTTTTGTAAACAAAACAGCAGCCATGTTGTTTAGCATATAGCGGCATACGTACAAACGTTTGATGTTGTCCCTTGTAAACAGTTACACTTGCATGTGTACAGCTTACTTAAGCACACTTTACTACAGGTTTAGCTTGTGGTTTAAGGGGACCTTTTTTAATAGAGCGAGAGAGAGAGAGAGCGCGAGAGAGAGAGAGAGAGAGAGAGAGAGAGAGAGAGTGAAAAAGAGAGTGTCAAAAATGTCTTCGTTAAAAAGTAAATTTCCTGTTTTCATGTGATTGAAACGAATTTGAAGAAAAGTTCAGTTACACTGAACAAAATTTATGATGCAAATTCCATAAAGTTACACTGTAAAAAATAATTCCCACGATTTTTATAAAATTCACTGAAAAGTTAACATTTTTTATTATTAAAATTGAAAAAAAATTTTTTTTTTTTTAAATAATTCTAAATTGTAAAAAATTTTTAAAATTATGTGGTACTTGCATTTTTTTTTAACTATAATTTTTATAGAAAAACAAACAAAAAAAATCTACTCACTTTGTACAGCCAGCTGTTGTTGATGGGCCGCTACACGCTGTAATTAAAAAGATAAAACATAATTATTAAAATAAATTCAATTTCATTTAAAAATAGAGAAAAAATTAAGAAAAAAAAATCATTATTTACACTTTGTTTAATAGTTTTAATGCCACTGCGCTCCAAAGATTGTACATCGAGAGATTGACTGCGGCCACGCTGTTTAGAGGAAGAAGAAGAAGACGACGATGATAGCGTGGTATGGCGATAGATCCAACGTTTCACAGCCGACATTTTATTTTGTACTCTTTTTTTTGTTGTTGTTTATTATTGTATTAAATTATTTTCTAATTATTTTAAACACAGCCTTGATATCAAATTGAATTCTATTTTATTGTTTGTAGAGCTATTACATTTTGTTTGCCACTGTTTAAAAAAATACACAGAGAGGGAGAGTAACTTAAAAACTTTTGGTTGCTATAGACAGCATAAGTAACGATAAAAAGCTTTTAGTTTAGGGTTACCAAACAAATATTTTACTGAACAGATTAATTAAATTAATTAAAAGAAAATTAAGATTCAGACAGTCTTAGTAAATATGCAGAAGCCAGCAAATGTAAAAGCCATGTTGCAAAATAATCTTTTAATGGCCAAAATTTAAATCAATATGTTTATGGTTTCTGCTGGTCACCCTAAAATGAAAGCTTTTTTTATTTTAAGTGAAAAAGCGCGCACTTGTTTATGTTCATTATGCTAAGAAACCAATAGATGGCGTTCAACTGGTTTCCGTCGGTTATAAAATAGAAAAATTCATAATAAATATAAAATGAAAGAAGTTTTTTTATCTTTGAAAGGAAAAAAGCATTTAAATTATTAATTTTTATGACAGTTTGATTAAAAAAAAATAGTAACTTTAAACAAATGTGGTAAGAAATAATGACTTAAGTGTATGTGCTTAAGGGGTTTTTTCAATTAATATTTTATTTATTGTTTTATTATTGTTGTTGTTTTTATTAAACAAATATTAACCTTTTCAACATCACATGTTTTATAAGTTTAAGTGCTTATTTTAAAAACAATAACACTTCAAAATATGTGGTTTGAAGAGAAAAGAATGAAATTTTATAACAAGAAAATAGATTTTTTGGTTTTTCTTTTTTAAGGGAAATATAACATTTAAGCATTTAATTTTTTTATTTTTCTTTTTAATTTCATTTACAAAGAAAATTTACATTTTAATTAAAAATTATGCAAATTTGTTGGCTTCTCTTTGTAAGTACATGCACAAAGAAAAAAAATAAAAATAAAGAAAAATTAAATAAAAGCGATTGACAATTAAACAACAAATCTTTCTTTTTTTTTTGTTTAATTTTTTTTTCATTTAAACAATAATTACAAAAAAATATAGTATTTTTCAAGGTAAAATTCATATTTTTTCCCTCCATTTTAATTACTACAGTTTGTCGGTGTCTGTTTAGCAAAGACTTTTAATGATTCATTATAATTTTTCAAATTTATTTTTGGAAAATTATTCGTTTTTGCATTATAAAAGTTCATTTATTTAATAAAAAAGAAAATTGTGGCACAATGTCATGGTCGTTTATTGCGAATACATTTAATATTTACAGGAAAATTATTTTCTTTTAAATATATAGGCTATTAACCTGAGGGTAAATGAAATTTTCTTTATAGAACACACTGTATATTATGCATTAAATGAAATTTAATTAAAATGTAAATAATTTAAAAGCATTTTTATACTTATTTAAAAAAAAAAAAAAAACATTTTTTTTTCATTTTTAACAGAATTTTCCCTCGATATTAAAAAAAACATTTACCAACACTGATCATTAGTAGTAGCAGGTAACGCTACATAACAGTATTGCATTAGAAACCAATACCCAGGGTGTAAAATTTTAGTTTTTAAAGGCAAACAAGACACTGTAAAAAAATATTCTAACCCTTTGCACCCGAACGGGCGCCTTCCAATTCTTTACTTTAACTCGAACGGCGCCTGAGAGGCGCCATTACTATTTATGATATCAGATTAGTTCGGCATATATCAGATGGTAGGTACTCAGCTCTCTTCTTATCCATAACAGTACTGTAGTGTCTAGCAATACTCTGTATACCCTCATGTAGCTAACGAAGGTGAACGTCTCTGTAAAAAGACTGATAATTCGGAAGACCTATGCGCTGTAACATATCGAAGATTGTGAGCCCTGTAACAGCACTCAGCAGTTCATCGCAGAACCCATATAAGAGTTATTTTTGAATGATCCGAAATTTTCCTAAGATATCCCCGACATTCCCGGTCAGGCATCAAAAACGAGAATATGAAAAATATTTCTTCGACGACTTTCTCTCAGCAGATTTCTGGCAAAAATCTGAGAGTATATAAAATTGCCACGAAAAGTTTCTCAAAAAATTCTGTCGTTCGGAGTCGACTTTAAACTGTAGGTCCCGCCACTCATGTATAAAATTAACACACACAACATAAGTGGTGTGAGAAGCTAGGCCGTAATCCTGACTGTATGTATCCCCGACATTCTAGATAAGGAACGACCTTTAAGGTTACTATTCTGAGGTACTTGCTTTCATCCTGAGGTTTTCAGGGGAATTCCGTCACACAACAATCATTACATCGCCTTCAATATGGCCATGACTTCTGGCTTGATAAACACTTCAGTGTTTATACAAAAGTCAGAACCCTTAACAGATATAAAATCAGTCTAATCTTTAGTTGGAATCTAAAATCAAATCGTCCATCGAGAAAATTATAAGAAACCATGCAGCTGACCCGCATGTGAGCCAGGGTGAGCTAGGATTTAACTACACTGAGTCTCACTGTCATCAGTTTCAATAGAAGTTAAAGATGGAAGTCAATTGAAGAAGCCGCAGTCTAGTAGTTAGTGCGTTAGCTTATTAGAATCGAGCCCGTAGTTCAAACCCCAGCTTAGACATTTCGAATGAATCGAAATCAATAATCTTCTTCAATCTTCTTTTTCAATAATAAATTGAAATAAAAAAATGAATTTTTTTTAAACGTTTAACTTCCGTTTTCTGTATTTTAAACACTTTCTAAAACAAAATTGTTGACTTATTTAATTTCTTTTGTTTAATTCTGCTGCTGTTTGGGTGTGTGTGTGTGTTTTTTTTTTGTTAGTGCTTTCATTTATCATTTTATTTAATTTTTTTCAATTCCTACCCCAGACAACTGATTTAAGAAAGAGAAAAAAAAATTGAACAGACTACAAATCAAGTCGTGTTGTAAGTATCTTATTTAGGAATTAATTTTTATTTATTTATTTATTGTTGTATTGTTATTTTGTTTTAACTATTTTAGATTTGTAAGTATTTTTATATAAAATTCTTAAGGTCAAACACACAACACCAGAGGCAGGCAATCACTTTCTATATAGAGATGATGCAGCAGCAGTTAGGAGAAGGTGCACCAATCAACAGAAGAAAAAAAGTATTTTGTTTTTAACTTATACCAGCATCAAATCTAAATTTAATATTTTAGAATTTGTTGATTTTATTTTTAGTTTTTCCACTTGGCTATACTTCCCCTATTATACCGTTTAACGATTTCTTTCGTAGGTGCAGCATTAATTCAACAGGCTGCTGTGAATTTGACGTGCTTAGAGTGCATTAAACCTGACAAATTGTTTAGATTGCATTTATTTTTTTTTTATTGAAAAAAAAAAAAATATTTTCCGGTTAAAGAAAAATCATAATATCGAGTTATCCATTTACACGTTGCATATTTCGTTTTGTTCGAAATGTCTAAACTGGGATTTGAATCATAAGCTCTGGTTTACTAGATTACAGCGACTAGTATACAGATAATCCTATTGATTTATCAAGAATGGACATCATCAGCTCTAGATGGTTTTAGTTATACGAGGTATGGAGAACTGTCACAATGGACTATACGAGGCTCAAATAGGGTTTGTCTATCTAACTACCTAGCTTCACGTGTGTAATATTTAGATGTACTTTTGCGGCCGAAAGGTGGATAACTCTTTATAAAATAAAATTTTATATTAAAAAATTAAACAATTTAATAAACAATTGACATTTTTCAGCATTTTTGTTTAAATTTAACAAATAAGTTAGAAATATTTGAAAAAAAAAAAGAAAACGAAATATAACAGTTTAAACAGCTGACACACACCGGGTAAAGGCTTTTTAAGAAAACAAAAAAAAAAACAGAATTTTTTTTTATCAAACAATACAGAAAATAAAATTTTTTTTTTATTTACTTAAAAATTAATAATAAAATAAACAAAAAAAAATAATAATAATAATATACTATGTATGGATAAACAAAATTTAATAAATTAGATAACGACAGAACACAAATTTATCAGACTTTCTTTAAGACCATAAAGGAAAAGAAAAAAAAAATTTTTTTTAAATATTTTCTTACGAGCCACACTTTTTAAATTTTAATTTGAAGTTTATTTAGTTCACTGACTTTTCCTGAAAGACTGTGTGTGGGGGGGTACATACATATGTGAGTATAAAATTTATTATAAGGAAATATTAAATAAATCACATGATAAAAGCTGTACACACTGTCTAAAGAAATATTTAGTCAAGTTAAGTTTTGAATAAACATTTCATTTATTCAGAAACAAAATAAGAAAAAAAAAATTGTAAATAGAATTAGTCAAGCCTTAGATAAAATTTGTTCATAAAAAGTTAACTTGTTTAGTTTCGTATTGAAAAACTTTTGTTGCCTGTATAATGATTATTAGATTTTTTTTTTTATTTAAAAAAATTTTATTCACTAAATTTTATTTAAAGAAAAATATATTTCGCCGTGCAGTCGTGGCATGAAATAGATAATTTCTTTTAATTTTTAAATTAAAATTCCATATAAAATGGAATTTAATTACAATCCTGTTTATTTAAATTATTTCTATTACTTTACTGTCGCTTGACGCCATAATTGTGGTTGAAACATTCCGTTAATTTGTTTACCTACTCTAAATGCCGTGCAACTCTCACTTTGCATACAAAACAGTACTCTATTTGACATCCTTATTTAAGTTATCAGTTTCTACATAAATAACGATGTCTTTCTCTTCATTTGTTCACGAAGTAGTTCGTGCCATTCAAAACAGGAATTCTCATTCTCATGTGCAGTGTGAACTCACACACATACATATGTAGTTACGCTCTGTTTATGATTGGCCATTTGCACTGCCAAAAATTCACATGCTAAAGTGGTGAGTAGTTGGATTTGTATTCTTTTCAAGAGCATTCCATTGACTTCGTTTAGCCTTCTATAATTTGTTTATAAAGCAATTGTTTTATCTTTGTTTAATTGTTTACGTACAACATAAAGAATGATCTATTTCGCTTCGCTTTTAACACAGAAATCCTAGTACATGTATTGCTACGTTCTTTCTACTTGTTGTCGCTTTTAGGTAACCTTAAGCCTTAAGATTAGCCACAAATACACATGTGTAGTACGCTCCGTTACATTACATTTTAAAATCAGTTTCTTCTCTCTCTCTCTCTATCTTTCTCTTTCTCTATTTGTTTACAAAGTAACGCTTGTTTAACTTCTTCACAAATTTGTTTCCCGGTTTAAACTTCACTCTCTCTCTCTCTCTGTCTCCTTCACTCGCTCTATTTGTGTGCAAAGCAATGCTTATTCAACATCCTTGTTCAATTGTTTACCTTTAATTTTGTTTGCTCGCAAAACAATGCATGAATGTATATGTTTACAACAGATTTAAAACAGGAATCGGCTGTGTATAGAACAATTGTATAGGGACGCCTAACTGGTATTTTAATTAGTCGTCAGTAGCCAGTTTTGCACTTGTAATCAGAGAGGACTTTTATTATTTATGAATTAGTTCTTATTAAAATATGTTTTTTATTTTTCTAATGTTTTATTATTCAGAAAATCTATTTAAATTCTCTGGTATTTTATGTGCAAATTGTAACGCATAACTTTTAATTTGTCAAACTTATTTTCTTTTTAAAAATTCCTTTTTTTATTGCTCCATAAACTTAAAATAAACCTTAAACAAATGTTGCTTAATTAATTTATTAATCTATTTAAAGAAAAGTATGAATTGATTTTAATTTGTCAAATCGCAATAATAAAAGAAAACAAAAAAATAACAAAAAAAAAAATAAAATAAAATCCCTGATAATTGGATACTTCAGTTAAAATACTTAATAGCTTAACAAGGCCCTATCGAGCTGAACGACGGCAATCAATAAAGTATGTGACATCATTCTGTCAATAAAAATTAAAACAATTCAAAATTATCTAATCTAAAATGTGAAAGAAATTTTCCTTAAAAATAAAAATAATAATAAAAAAAAAATTCGATTTTGTAGTAATACTATTTGCTTAAAAGAATAAAAAAAAAATAATAATTTATCAAACATTATTTTATTTCAAATTTAACAAATTAACCCTTAAACTGTTCAACATGGCCTATACAATGCAAAAAATTATTTTGGTTTAGATTAGCCAAGGACAGTTTCATATTTGCATTTCCCCTGCTACATTCAAAAACCCTTTGAGTTAAAATTTAAGTTTCTCTATGTTCTATATTCGAGCATATTAAGCAGATATTAACAGTTGATAAAGCAAAAACTTCAGCAAATAGAAAGTAATCGCCCAATAATCTTCTACAGTCATGGCAAATCCTTAACTGCCTATTCAACCCTAATTTCTAAATTAAATTAAATTAAAATTAAAAAATTCTAAATTAAAAAGATTTAATTTATAAATTCTTGATACCCGTTTAAGGGTTAAAATTTGGCACAAAACGTGTGCCGTTAATTTTTCTTTTTTGCGAACTTGAAATGTTTTTTTTCCTTTTTTTTTTTTGAATTATCATTGAAATTATTATTACAACGGTAAATGGGTTTTAGGTTTTCTCTTTTACTCTCATTCTTTTCTTTTATTAAATAATATTGAAAAATAAATTGTAATACACATACATACACTAGGCAACATAAGTTTATAGACGAATTAAATAATGAAAGATTTACAAAAAAAAAGTACCAAATCGTGACATGTGGCATGTGACCAAGTCGTGAGCTGTGTGCTTGAAAAATCACTGCGCTTAATATAGAAATACGCTTTTAATTTTGTCCATCAAAATTTTAGGCATTGATGGCAACCCTTAGAGCTTTTTTCTAATGAGTGAAGACGAAGAAAAGCTCTAATGTGGTCTATAGAGAGGGATTTTGAAACCGTTTCTTCTCTAAGCGGTTCAAAGGCGGATGATCTGGCAACGCTGTCAGCTATTGAAAGATTTCCCGAGATTATGACTATGGATCGAATCGTTTTACAAACGAGTAACGGATAAAACTGACGGGTTCATTACTTACGTCATAATCGACCTGCTGTGCAAGGAATTGGCAAAATTATATAAAAATTTAGAGTGCCTGGCAGCATTAAAGGCCTGAACATCATCCCAATATTTGCACTCTTGAAAATATCACTTCGGTTAGAGAAAGCTTGGTGTAGAATTAAAAAAAGGCGTTTTAAAACTCACAACGGCAGGAATACTGGAGCAATAGCCAGCTTGTATTTGTAACAAGTTTTTCTTCAGCAATGGAACTCATATCTCAATTGGTGGTTACTTCAACAACCAAACACTAGAAGTTTGTATGGAAAGCATTTGCGTTCAGCAAATGTCTCTATTTTGTCATTGGATCTGATTTTAATGAAAATGAACATGAAAGTAGCGTTACCGTAAATTCAAATCGTATTATAATCGACATCTTTTAGCCTGCAATGGGAGATTATGAACTGGATGGTATGTGTGGTTTGAAAAAGACAGCGCCACAAGCCACGCAACACGATTGCTTTTTGGGTTTTCCATTACAATACTTTAGTCAGAGTTACCTTTTGCTTTTTCCTACTTTTTTGTCTTAAAAAACAAAATATTCTTAATAAAATTAAATACTCTCTTGTGATTATTCGAATGCGAATACTTATAGAACACAGTGTAAACGTTTTCTCATGGACCTGGCCTGTCTCTATTCCTTCCTCATTAACATGTTGTTGTTAAATTGTTTCTATATTCAGCGTAATTAGATTAGTATGGCAACAACAACAAAATACAAAAACAAATCATAACAAATCAAAATAAAACCAAAATGTTCAAAACAAAACAATTGAAGAAGAAAAACAACAACAATAAGATGTAAAACATGAAAATATGTGCACACTTTGCACACCTACACACAAAAATAAAATGCGAATTACAATATATCATCGTTGATTATATCGGAAAAAGCGTCATTACAAAGACGAAGTAGCAAGAGATTGTGATGATTTAAAGGGCTTTGTGGCATAGAAACGTAACGTTATTAACATGAATAAAGACTGAGTAGTGAAATTGAAATAACACCGTGGACTGTTGGAAACTGGAAAAATGAAGACTACAAAACGTAGAGAGAGTATTATAGTTTGCAGTACTTTTTTGAGTAAAAAAAAAGAGAGCGACAAAGACAAAGAGAGATAGAGGTAGAAAGCGCAGCAATTTTGAAATTGCCGCATTGACCAACGAAGGGGCGCTTTAATTATTATAATTTAGAGGTGACAGCGCCAAAGTATAAATAAAGCACATAAAAAGTGAACACAGTTCATTAATTATTTACCAATTGTTGTCTTGACAGCACTAATCCGTTCACTCCATTGGCGTTTATTTTTGTTGCTACTTTTAAAATAATCTTGTCCATATAACCTCATGAATATTACTTTGGCTTGCAGCATTTGGTGACTGTTTTGTGTGTATAATAGAAGAAAAAATAATTTGTTTCAATATATAAAAAGATTTTAGAGAGCCTTAAAAGAACTTCAGTTCAGCCAGCACCCTCAATTAATTAATTTACTCTCAGATTTGTCAAATATAATGACCTTTTAGAAAGTGTATAGTATTAATTCTGCGATATTTACAACACTGTACATACAAACGCCAGTTCCCCTATTTAGTTTTATAATAGACAAGGAAAAAACAAATAAAAGTGCATTAAACCATGTCAAATTGTAATAAACATTTTGTCTTTAATTAATTTAAATTTATTTAATATTTCTATACTATTTTGTTGCTCTATTTAAAACGATCATATTTATTTAAACGATCACAAACACAAAAACAAAAGAAAAACACTTGTTTTTACAATAACTCTTGTGTTTGCCTATCTTGTAATAACAATAATAATAAAAAAAAAGTGATGCCAAATCGCCTAAATATTTAGTGCTTTATGGGATTAAAAACAAAATCTTTTTATATTTAAAGAGTTGCAAACAAATATTCAAAAGAACTGCTCAATTTACGCTAAACAGCTAAATAGGCAACATTGACCTTTAACAGTGATGGTGTTTAATGGTTTTTATTGCATGTAACAGTAAACAACTGTGTGTGTTTGAGTGTGTAAATGTTTGCTTAACAATATCAGTGTGAGTATTACAGTAATAAGAGCATAAGCATGGGTATAATAGTATGTGGGTGGATATAAATCACGTGAGAGTAAACTAACTAAAGAATTGAAGAGAAGAGAGAAGTAGCAAAAGAATTAAAATGAATTGAGTGATCAATTGCAATGCAGAGTTGTTGTCATTGTTTGTTTAATCGAACAACAACAAAATTGTATACTTTAAGAATATTGAATAGGAATATAGAGATTTTAAAAATAAATTTTTCGCTAGTTTTTATGTTCTCAAGGAAAGAGTAAAACTTTAATTATGACAAGAATATAGAAGAGAGAGAGAGAGAGAGAGAGAGAGAGAGAGAGATTACACTGTTTGTATTACTACAGGTTAAGAGATCAATTTTTTTGATTTTGTTTGGGAATAAATTTACGGTTGTATTAGAAGATAGAGAGTAAAGTTGTTTTATGCACGATGTAATAAAAAGAGAGAGTAAAAATATTCGCTTGGATAGAATTACTGTTGCTGGTTGTATTTAACACATTCACGCCGGCGCGTACCACCGGTGGCCCGCACTAGTCTGACGTATACTACCAGTGATACGCATTTGATTATGCTATTAGACAGTAGGTAACACCAAAAATTTAGATTTTTAACAAAATTCACCGCTGTCCACGGTAAAAATTCAAAAGCATTAATTAGAATGAGACGAATTCACGAAGAAAAACAGAAAATTTTTCACGATACCGTTGTATTGCTGCAAAACAGCTGCCGTCCGATAGAGCGAAAGGCATTTAGCTCAGCCGCTAGTAGACGACATCCATGAATTTAAGCGCCGGCGTGAACGTGTTAGATTTCCTGTTTTATGGGTAGAATAGGGATGCTGAGTTCACTCTACAATTTTTAAGAACGGAATCGCGTTCTTCATCTCTTTCTTTTTATGCATCACTTAGCCAGCGACGAATACTCCCATGCGTGGTGGTTGAATTTTCGATTTTGTATTTTATCAGAATCAGAAAAATATTTGAGAAACTGTTGAATTCGGTAAAAATTTATTAGAAGAACTAAAGTTCTCAAGTCACCATGGACAAATGGTAATTGAAGCTAATCTTTAGATGAATAGGTGCATGAACAAATACAATTTTGGAATTGGGAAGGACACCAATCCATATGAGATTTTAAAGCATCCAATACATCCCGAAAAAGTTACTGTTTTGTGTAGGTTTTTGAGAACTACGTTTGCCAGGCCATCACTAACAACGATGAGCTTTATAAATATGTCGATGATTATCAACTTCTTTTGTCTTAAATTGTATTATTTGGACGTCAACGACATTTGGTTTCACACATCCGATGCCACATTAGTTCTGTACAAGTGATTTGAGGGTATGATTACCTCATGTGGAGCTAAAATGAATTGTCCACCGAAATTGTGTGAAATGACACTTATTAGACTTTTTCTTACGGGATTATCTGATGCTACAGATGTATGCGAATAATTATATACCACAACCATCCTCAAATCTATAATTATCCATGTCAATGATTAAAGTCAGCCTATTTTGGGAGTTAGAGTCACGCTTTACACATTTTAACGATTTTCTATTCCACACATAATGGTTTCAACATATAAACGAAAATTTTTTTGGAACTCTTTTTTTTTAATTTAAAAAAAGATTTTAATAAAAAAAGGGACTTTTCTCTTTCATTTTTACGAATTTATTAAATAATCGTTTTTGTGGTACTTGTTTTCATTTTCTGTGACATCATAATTTTTTTTTTCCTAAATATTTATGCACCACACTTGTTTAAATATTTATAATATTATTATTTTCTGTTTTATAATTTTTGTTTAAATTTAAATGACGTTTTTAAAAATTTGTAGCTGACAGGCATAATTTATTTACAAAAAAAAAAAAAAATATTTTCTGTTATTTCTCACTTGTTTTAATACACTTTTATTACGTATTGTAATTAGAAATAGACAAGTATTTTTGTCTTTTAATTTTATTTTTTAATTTATTTCTTTTTATATTTTTATTTTGGTATTTAATTTGTATTTTTATTATTTAAAATACTTTTTCCTTTTCCCTTTCATTTTATTATTTAGCACTCACAAATATTTTTTAATTTTTTTCCCCTTCATTCATGTAAATATTTTAATTTTTTTTTTGTATTATTTTGTTACAACAACGCAACACGTTTTCCAAAAAAAAATAAAAAAAACAACCCGAAAATAGACGTTAAAAATCACAACAACATCAATAACAACAACAGCACCAGCAACAGATGTAACGTTACAAAATTTTGTGTATTTTTTTTTGTTTTTGTTTTTGTTTTTTTTTTTTAATACATATTTTGCATTTTGTATAGAACAGTTAAACGTAATTTTTTAAAAATTTATTTTTTTAAATATAAAGCGACACGTTAGCCCGTCATATGGTTGCAATAAAATTGGACTAAAAAAATAAAATCGCAACGTTTAAAAAAAACAATAGAAGCGTAATAAAAATTTTCGCGTCTACTTTAGTTTAAACGAAGAAAAACTGACAGTTAAGCAAACAGCTGTTTGAGTGAAATTATTTATTAGTCGCCTGTCTCCCTCCATTGTTTATATTTTGTTGCTCTACATTTAATACATAAAAAAACATTATGTTGTCTAGTTGGCTCTCTAGCCGGATTTGTTTTGATTGAGTTTATACATACGTATGGGTATGTGTGTGTGTGTGTGTGTGTGTGAGTGTAAAAGAGATAATTTATAAAGTGAGGCGAAGCTTTTGCTTTGTTTGAAAAAAAAAATAACCGTTAGTCCCTCATATGTTTGTTTTGAAAAACACTAGAATGAGGGAAATCTCACAGGTAGTAGACAGAGAGAGAGAGAGAGAGAGAGAGAGAGAGAGAGAGAGAGAGAGA
>QOCX01000288.1:104923-124584 GCA_005959815.1 Sarcophaga bullata | reverse complement strand
AGAGAGAGAGAGAGTGATAGTAACTTTCTCTTGCATAAAATAGTTTTTGAGTCAAGTATTTTTTAGAAGTTAATCATACGCCTTCGTTGTTTATTGGGAAACGCATCAAAAAGTACTTGCATGATGTAGCAAGAGTAGTGTTACCATTGCGTGTTAAAACAACGTGTTTATCAAACCTTTTACTTTGAAGAAAAGATTCGTGCCATGTGTCAATCGTAATGTGCGTCAAATAGGACGTTCGTTTGCCATCAATTTCGGCAATTTCTCATAGTAATTTCGTATCAGTTAAAGGCAACTCTTGTTTGGGTATCATGGCGTACGGATATCTTCTAAAACTGCATTTGATGATGAATTGGCTAGGGCCTGATACATAGTTAACAATTTCTGATAAGTTTCATGCCACAGATGCTTCAATTTCAGCAATTAATCTGAATATTCTCAGGTCATTTGAATGGCAGGCTTAACTTCATTAGCAGTAGAAGGGTGGCGGTACGTGCAATATGATGGAAGTATGTCGGACTAATTATTTGTCTATTTTTTCCTTAAATGGCAATTCCAATCAAAACAATAACACACAAGAGAGAAATGAAAAGCATTTGAGATGAGAACTAAGCCAACAAGTGATGATAAACACAGAGAAAGAGAAAGAAATAAAGAATAAGAACCGGTAAACACACAACGGAAAAGAGAAAATAAAACGAAGATATACGATATAAAAGAGCGAAGAAAGTAAATAAAAATGAATTTTCTCTTTTGATTAATAGTGTTGTTGCTGTATGTTATCAATGCATCATAATAAAAACAAAGCAAAACAAAAGGAAAATTGCAATTTAATAAATAATGCAAATTGAGCGTGTTTTTTTCTGTTTGGATTTCTAATAAAACAAGCGATTTTGGGATTTAAAAAGGAAATTCATTAAGTACTTGAGAATTTTTTTTTATATTAAAAAGGAAATAAAAAATAATCTTTGGATTTTGTTTTCTCCCGCTTCAGCTATCACTTGTCATTCAATTTGTTTTCTTTAATTTAAAACAAATACAACAACGATAAGCGTTTAATTTTTTTTATTAATAGAAAGGCTTTATCTCACTACACCTTATCTCACAATTGAATTGTTTTTTTCGCACCTTTATGTCTAGGCGGTATGGCGGAATATTTTCTCTCCCTCTCTCTTGTTAATTTTAATTGGGAAAAATCGCTGTTTTATAGATTATTTTCAGTCATATTAAGCAAATCATCAAAAAAGAGTTTTTTGTTTTTTTGTTTTTGTTCATGATTGCTTATTGATTTTGATTAATAATATTGAAATATTTTATATACGGAACAACAACAAATTGTGTATACAGTTCTCTAAGCTCATAAATAAAAGCAAAAGCAACAATAACTACACATAATAATATTTAATCAATCAATAACAAATGTGTCACTACCGTCATGTTCATAAAAAATTATATTTTTTTAACACAAAAAAAAAAAAAATTAAAAATTAAGCGATTTTTAATCTTTTTTTAAAAAAATATTGTGGGCAATTGAAAAAAATAAATTTTAAATTATTTATGCCGGCCGTATGGTTATAACGAAATATGATTTAAAAACAAGTGAATACAAATTGAACAATTTGACGATTTTATTATGAACTCATTTTGTTCGCCTACGAAACAAAAAGTGATTGATTTGAAGCGATTTTTTTTTTCCGTTGTTAACGATAATATTTATGGGTTTCGGTCAATAGTGCTGTAAACATTACCAAAATTAAAATTTATCGATACTTGTTTTGTTATAAATTATCTTTCGATAAAAGTCATAATGCTTTTCTGGCTGATGGCTAAATATAACAATTGACACCTGACTGAACGCACTAAAAAAAACTTTTCTTTATATTTTCTTCTTATAATGTTTGAACTTTGTCTTGGTCATTCTGTACAAAATATAATGTCATTTGTACTGAATGTATTGATTGTTAAAACGTTAGAAAATTGTTTACGCAGACAGATAAGTAGCCTAAAAGCACTAAATCATATGATCTTTATGGTCAATTGACTTCACATAAACGTGAAAGTTAATAAATCGTTGTAGTTTAGTAGCTAGTGTGTTGGCCTAATAGGAGCGAGTCCGTAGTTCAAACAAAACGCTATTCATTCATAAAATTAACACACACAGAACATAAGTGGCATGAGAAGTAAAGGGTTGTAATAACTAATTAAATACGAAAGTAATGGATATCATATACGAAATATGATGCATTTGAGCGGAGCGGAGAAGCAAAGCAAGAGGACATCGAACAAGGTAACGCTTTCTATGCCATTGACCAGCTTTTAGTAGAATGGAGAACACAAAGCATTATTGAGGCATCAGAAAACCTTCAACAACTTGACCACTCAGAATAATTTGGTTGCCAGTATATGTGGGTACGAAGGAAATAAAATTGCGAAACTACTTCAACATGAGTCAATCGAAGGGAAGAGGCTTAGCTTAAAAACGAAAGTTAAATACCTAAAAATTGTAAATTTTGCTTTAGGGGAGAGCAGTCAATGGAACACCAGCTATGGAGCAAGCATATATGTACACTAGGTAACAATTAATGAAAGCAAATGCACAATTGGCCACAGTGCAAAAGTCCGTCTTAGGCCTAACCCCTAACTTCATTACATTATGAGCTCAATTACATAAAATTTTCCTTGTTCAATTAGTTTCAGCCATAGATTGAATTTTTTCATAAGAAAAGTTCTTTTTGTCTAAGAAATTCGAACGTCAAATCGTACAAAAGTTCTTATAATTGCCACTCCTTTTAACAATTTTCGATTAAAACAATAAAAAAAAATCTATTCAATCATTTAAATTTGTTAATGCAAGCATGACGTCAATCATAACTGAAATAAACTTAAACTCTAACGTATAAAATTTACACTACTTTATAAAGAGGTAATTGGCCACACTGTTTAAATAACGCTATCACACACATCTACCACTTAGCAGTGACACAAACCGGTATATGTTTTTATTTATCAACAAACAAAACCTTAAACTTTTACAGTGTAATAACGGCCTCGTAGAGGTGAAATAAAAATATCAACAAAAGGAACTCACCGCTTTGCGTTTATCCGCTTCGGTAGCAGCTGAATTTGAACGATGCCTAAACAAATCCATTACTTTGGTCATGGGGGAACGGGAAGCATCGGCGCGACGTACAGCGGTAACCGTATGATAATACTGTACAGAAAAAAAGAATAACAGAACACATTTAAATTAACTTCTTCGTTTTTTAAGAGAAAAAAAAAATTAAAAACTTACATGAGCATCACTACCCTGATGCGGATGAGCCGAACCGTCTTTGTATTTATTCTTAACCGAGGTACCTTCTGCTGTGGTTATCGTTACCGCCGGATGCTGTTTCTGTTGATGATGATGATGGCCACCACCGATAAGGCCGGAATTTTGTAAAGCTACTTTCATGGAATTCATAACACCTGTACCACCGCTGCCAGCAGCACTACTTGTTGCACCCGTACCCGAATGTGTACTACTGGCGCTGCCCATTTCATTGCCCGTAGCGGCCGCTGCCGCTGATAACGGATCCAATAACATTTTTTGCTTTTTGGCATCGGATTTTGCACGCGGCCGAAATACATCGAATATAGTTGGCCGACGATTCGGACTAGCAATACCGTGTACGGTCGACTGATTTAGTACGGGTGATTCATCGCCACTACGTCGACGCTCTAATGAACCGGAACGCGTAGACGAACCACCGACACGCTCGGTACTACGTGAGATTTTTTCCGCATTACGATTAAGTTTTTCCAATTTTGCCGCTTCGCGTTCCAAACGTTTGGCGGTTTCACGTTCTATTTTGCGGGCTTCTTTTTCACGTCGACTAGCTTCTTTTTCTTGGCGCCTACAAAAGAGAGATAGAGAGAGTAAGAAAGAAAGAGAGAGAGTAATAACAAAAGATGACAAAAGTTATAAATTTCTAATTGTAAGTGAGAAACAGCATTTGGGAGATTCAAAAAAATGTTTGATCCTTACATAACATAAACGTTTCGAAAAAGTTTTCTTTATAAAATTGAAAAAAGAAATCCTTGCCCCTTAAATTAAAAAAACTACGAAAACTAACCTGGCTTCTTCTTTCATCTTTTTGGATGCTTTGCGCGCTGCTTTGGCATTGGGTTCAGCGGGTGCACTTGACGGTCTCGAAGTGGGTAATTTAGCATCTTGTTCCTAAAAAGAGTAGAGAAAATTAATGAAAATAAATAAAGAAAATATTTAAAAAAGAACAACTTTTTCTTTTAGTGGAGAACAAAACCTCCTCCTCCTTATATATATCCTCCTTATATACTTAAAATGACAATAAAAATGTGGTTTGGAATTGATTTTAAGAAAATATCACAATGAATAACATAAGTATTCTATGAAGAATAAGTATTACATTTAATTTCTGTCAGTGTACTAAAAAAAATGTACGCATTGCTTTGTAAACAAGCGACGAGAAACTTTTTAAACTTTAAACACATTACACTCGCCAATAGCTGCGCAGCAATTTATCTATTTTATTTATCAATTTATTTTAAAGACAGTTACTGCTGCGCACTTCGATTTTTTCGATTTTTGCTCGTTCCAATAAAAGGTTTAGTACTGTTGATACAATAACTTGCCTGAAATAGAGATTTTAAAAAGCAATTGCACAGAATATAATTATTAAAAACGCAAAAAACCATTTGAATTGCACCATTATTGGGAAAATATCCGCATAGAGACCGCTTTTAACGTGAAATTACCTTTTTTGTAACAATTTTTTTATGCAATAATACCAAAATCAAACCTTGGCTCAGTTTACAAAGCTTTAATCTGATTTATATCCGGTTTTCTGAATATGAAAACTAAGGAATTAGAGAAGTTTTGAAGCCATAATTCAGAAATTTTGTAATTATGACAGGACTGTAAAGCACTAAGAAAAGCAGTTTTTCACTTAATGAAAGGGCTTCACAGTTTCCTAAGTTAGGCAGGGATTTTTGTTCAATTTCTCGAATATGAAAATTCGAAAATCCAAACATCTGAAGCCATATCAGAGGTTCAAAACTTTAACGTTTTTTTTTTTTTTTTTCTAATACAAATCTTTTTGTGTATTTTTTGCACGTGACTTCAAAATAAAAATGTTAAGAATTCCGTTTCGAAATTTTCAAAATTTATTTCCTTGAAATTCTGTTTTATTTCTTAATAATATGTAGCAAATGACGTCATTGAAAAAATTGTTTGCCCCAGAAAGTTAAAAAATAAAAACATTCTGCTTTTTTGGAATACAAAACAGAAGAAGAACTAGAAACAGCAACAGACAGACGAAACAATATGGCGAATTTTTGTGTTAAGAACTCTTGTTACTGTTTTCAATTTGAATATTTTGAAAATTTTAACAAAATCAGACAATACACAAGCATACACTGGCACTCAAACATAAATATTTAAACGAAATTGAAAGCGTCAAAACTTCAATTCGTTGGCAATGCATTGAAAACGAAATGGCAGCGATACAACAGAAACAGCAGCGCCTCACTTAATGATATTCTGCTTTCAAATAAAAATGATCATAAATTAAATTGAAAAGAAAAAAGAAAACACAAACACAAACTGGTTAAATTTTATTTTTAAATTTCATCCCAGATTTGCACTGTAAAACACTGGAAAAAAACCTTTTTTTTATAATTTTTATATAAACAGAGTTTTTAAATTTTTCTTTAATTAAATTCATTACGCATTCGTTTTTTATTTCCATTACCTTGGATTACTTGTTTATAGACATGTTTTAATCATAATTAATGTCCCTCTTACAGAATTAGATTACATTTGCGGTTTAATTGATGTTTAATTTATATTTTTGTGATTATGGATGTCATAATCGGCTTATGATGCCAAGAAATTGCAAAATCATAAAGAGAATTGGAAGAGATTTATAACTTAAGAGATGTCAGGTAAACCTGTACTACCCCAAATATCACTTCCAATGGAGCAAATGTGCCTTCGCGAATGCGTAGTCATCATGCCGTCATGCGAGGACTAAGTCCAAGAATGCTAAGTACCGAGTGATTCAGTATATGTTGAGCACGAAATAAATACTATCCCTGTCGTTTATTAGTTGTGTGACACCTACCAAGTGTCCGTTGGCTCTGCAGTCTGGACCGTCCACAACACAGAATTTCATCAGAGTTTCTACTGACCATTCGCAATGTCGTTCACATGCTAATTGGGGTCTAGTTCTAATTCTAATGATTTTTAAAATAAAATTTTCTTCAGCAATAAAGCTATCATTTCACACTGGTTGGTTACGTAAATATGCTAAATTGTCGCGTAGGAGGGTTTGGTAAACCCAGATGTTATTTGGAAAAAATAACTGTTTAGTGCACACTATAATCTGACAGTGTATATGGGCCGTATTTTTTTGCGAAAATCACGGCCTGAGATTGAGGATTCTGAACTCGGTGGTATGTGGTTTTAACAATACAATGCAATGAGAAAGAATGGTCACCAATGACTCTAGTGTGGGAACATTTGAAATGAACATTCATCAAGTTATCGCCTAAACGTAGCCCGAAATGTGAGATCAAGTTAACAAAATATTCTTCAAAAGGCTCGTATGCTGCTACCAATCCATGAGGCCAAGAAACATGATTCAAGCATAGAGTATTGTTTAGTTTTGAAACCGAAAAATGGAAATTAATATATTGTAGAGAGAAATGGAAACAACAACCTCACACACAGTCTTCATCAAGTTCCTTTGCAAAGAATATTTTCCCTTTTGGATTATTTTTATTGTAATTAACATCTCTGTGGGAGTATTTATTTTAGTTGTAAGGGCCACTGCGTTTTAATTATGATCTCAATAATGAAACACACTATAAATGGTTGTAATTGATGCCAATTGCCTGCCCTCAATGGTAGTTGTAATAAATTAAACGAATAACATCGTGTAATAATTGTTCTCATGGTAAATTTCTTTTTCGCTATTTTTAATACAAAATTTACTAAATGCCATTATTGGCTTTATACAAAAACTCTGTCCCAAAATAATTTCTAAAATTACAAAGAACACCAATGCACATCACAAATAACGGTCTTTTCCGCTAATTATTAAAAATCGTATTAAAAATATGGAAATAAAGTGGCGTTTTGTGCAAGTATCAATCACAAACAATGTTTTCTTACTTCCATCCGCTTTCAAGGAGTTTGCAAAGGGATTACAATCTAATTGGAGAGTATGCAAGAGAAGAGTTTTGAATTGTTTACATTTTCTAAAACACCTGGTATATGTAACAGTTCTGTTATACTTTTGCTCTAGTTTCTCACTCTTTCTTTGGCTCTGTATGGGTATGTTTTCAATTGTTTACATATGTTTCAAATGCAGCCACAAAAAGCAATAGGCGTCGTCGGTCGTTGTATCGCATTAATAACAACCATACACCAAAAACAAAAAGAAAAAACCAACAGAAGCCAACGGTAAACAAAATTAAATGAAAAACAAATAGCAAACTAGCAGCAACAATAACAACAAACTATATTGCTTTGATTTTTTTTTTTTAATTAGTAAACAATCAAAAGATTTGTTTACAAATTCAAACGGTACAAACGGTAAATTCCATATCAGTTATCAACAACAGCAATATCAACATGACTCAGGCAAAAACACAATGAGGCGTTAAACGACAAGTATTTTTTAGCACTAAAAAAATTAAAAAACAAAAAACAATTTTTTTCTTTTGTGTTTATTTTTAAATGATTTATATTTTGTAGAAGATGTCTACTTTAAATAGATGAGAAAAAAATTAAATAAAATAAATCATATTAACACAGTAGCTAGTAGTAATGACGTCAATTTGTGGTACTTTTTTATTTATTAGTTTCGAGGAAATTTTATTTCTTTTTTTTATTTTGTCTTTTGTAAAGGTAACCCTTGTTTGTACCTCTTAATTAAAGTAACAAAATTAAAAATTTGTCGACAAAAACAAAAAAAAAACCCATAAAATAAAATTAGTTTCGGTGTTTTCTTCAGACACGTTCGTACCATGTCGTGAATAGTTTAATTTTTAAATGTTTAAACTTAAATATTGAATGAAAACTTGTTTTTGTTTGTAATTTTTCAACAGGGAGGAAAGGGTAGGGGGTATACAAAATAAATTTCATTAAAATTTTTCAAGTGTGTCTACATTTTTAACAAGAAAACAAAATTTATTCATAAAAACGCTTGTGTTGGAAACATTTTTGTCAGCAATACATTCACGTGATCGAAAAAATAAATAAAAATTTGTAGGTGAGTAGAAGAAAAAGAGCTGTGCTTACGATACTGACCTTAACCAAATTTTAGAAGTCGAAGGGAGGGCTTTAATTAATATTAAAATTGATAACAAAACAACAATTTCAAGCTGAAAACAAATTAAATTGTACACTGTTGATGTAAAAAGTACCCTTTTCATTAAAAAGTACCTTTTTTAAAAAATGTACTTTTTTATACCCACACATAATCCCTTAAAATTTTACATAAAAAGGTCTGTTGTCCTAGGTTTGAGACACATTCTTAAACGTTAGCTGTAAAACAAATACTTTTTACAACTAAAAAGTGCCTATTGTGGGCTTTTATGGAAAGTCAATTAAAAATTATTTCTTAAAAATACTTTTTAAAAACTACTTTTTTAAAGAAAGTAGTTTTCAAAAAAAGAAGTACTGTTTTACAAATGCGTCTCCTAACAATGTACTATTTTAAAAAAGTACTTTTTTTAAAGAAGTACCACTTTAAAAAGGTCCTCTAAAAGAGTACCATTGGGGAACTGCTCCTAAAAAGTAAAATTTTAAAATAAGTTCGCCTTTAAAAGAGACAGTTTTAATAAAAGTACCTTTTTAAAACAGTACGCTTTTTTAAAGTACCATTACATGACTTCTTTTTTGTAAATATCCCTCTTTAACCCATTTTATTGGATACCCTAATATTTTTAAAAAGTGAACAGTTTAAACTTACATCTTCGGATTGTACAGCCGTGGTACGACCACTCTCGCCTGCACTCTCATCTGTCGTGTAGTACTGTTTCTTTGGTAAAGATGTTCCCGCCGTAGCCGCTGTTTGCGTGGGACCCCTTTTTATCCACACATCATCCAGATGAGGATAATCACGTACCAATTTCTTAACTGCCATATTATTGGATGCGTAAGAGTGAGTGGCGGGCGATGTGGATAAAGCAGAGTGGTGGTGCGCACTATTAACATTAATATTATCACAGTCGTTGTTGCTACTGTTATTCCTAATTTGGTGGGGACTCGTTGATAAGGTGGATTCGTTTAAACTCAAACGATTCAAAGACAACGAACTTTCGGCGGGTGTACGTATTTCGACGAGAGAAGAATCGAAAAATTTTTTTGAAAGATGTGGAGTACAGGGTGAGGATTTATTACAGCTATTGGTGCTGCCACCACCACTGCCATAGCGCTGTGAGAAAACGCCCTGAACTGATGTGTAACCACCAAAGCTGCTAGGGAAACTAATCGTGTGTGCATTATTCGAAGAATCGAAATTTTTTAAATTTTCCGCTTCACGCCGTAATTCTGGGGTTTCCTGGGCTTTGGTAACAGTAAACTTGCCCTTGATTATTAGAGATTCGGGTTCGTTTACATCTAAGGACTTGATAGTTGGTTGGTTGTTATTGGGTTTGTCTTGTTTCACGAGTTTTGACACAGTGTTGGTGGTGGTGTTTTGGGATTTTGCCGATTCCAGTAGATTTATAAGAGCTGGTGGCAATATGGTGGGCGGTATGGGTGGTGGTGGAGGCGGTGAAGACATTTCGGGTGCTACAGTCACCGTTTTAATATCATCCACGTTGTTGGTGTTGATACTGTCGATCTTATGCATAAATTGTTGCCTTAAACGTTCCAAATCTTTGAATTTATCCGCTGAAGCTTGGTCTTTAGCCGGCGGCGGAGGCGGTGGTGTGGGTATGGCTTTCGTTTCAAATTTAGGTGGTTGCTCTGCTAACTGCGGTTGCGGTGATTTATCCGCCTCATCTTCATCTTCCTCTTCTTTGCATTGCGACAGACGGCGGCGCTCCATGAAAGGCATTAAATAGGGCCGCATGTGGAATATATCGGTGTTATAGAATTTCGGTGAGGCATTATTAATGGCTGCGTGTATAACCACGCCCCCATCATGGCCATTCTCCTCCTCCGAGTCCGAACTGCTGCTGCAATATTCAAACGAAGTGGAGCGGGGAAAAGTATGCAAAGTTCCTGTACCCAGACCCGTGGAACAGATTAAATTGTCACTATTTACGGCATGCAACTCCTTGAGTGCCTCTAAATCATCAGGCTCATCATTTAATGAGGGTTCCGAATCACTTTCGTAGCCATCATTGCCGTGCTCCAAATCAGCCATAGACTGCTCAAAGGCCTGCTCAAAAACACAATCGCCTATGGAGGGCACAATGGGTAGATGACCGTTATTAAGTTTTTTCGATTTCTGCAATGTACCACCACCACCATCACCAGCACTGCCCAGGGCAGTGCTTTTGCTGCTGCTGCAGATACTGCTACTGCCTTCTGCCGATGAAGTATCCGATATGGAGGATTTACTTCCCAGTGACTTTTCATTGTCATCGTGTTTCTCCTCGTGCGTCATACTACTCAGTGAGGCAGAATTTGAAATGGGCGGGCATTTGGTTTTGGTATTCAAATGTTCCTCAATTAAACCGTTTGTGGCCATTGGTTTGGTATGCTTTTCTCCCTTCTAGTTCTTCTTCTTAAGGGTTAAAAGGTCAAAAGTTAAAAACTGTGTAACTAAGCTTTTTGTTTAAGCGTTTTTATTTATTTTTCAAGTTACCAATACTTGTTTGCAGTAACAGAACGAAGAAATTTATTACACTGCAACACAAGAGTATTGTTTGTTTATATTTTTTGTTGTTTTTTTTTTTTTTTGTTGTAGTGTCCACAATTGCTATCTTCTTTTGAACGACATTTGTTTTGGATTTTTGTTTGCTTTATTTTCTATTTATTTTTATTCTTTTTTTTAATAAAACAAATACAACACTTATCTTGTTTTGGTTTTTATAATGTATACTTAAGTGATCTGTAAAATTAAAAAAAAAATGAAAGGAAAAGAAAAATTAAACCAAAAAATTTTAAAAATGTATTTCTAAATAAACTTTGGGAATCTCTGCTTAACACTCCTTTTCTTTGAAAATCGTATAAAACCGGTTGCAGTCCAGTTAAGGTCTTAAGTTAAAATAATTAAACGAGATTTATGGTGTTTTCTTTTCTAAAAAAAAGAAACAAATGATTGCCCTTTAAAAAAGTAACATTTTAATAATGTTGCTCTCATTCTATTAAATTGTACAAGTTTTTTAATGTCAAAAAAGAAGATAAAATGGTCGCTTTCTTGTAACTGATGACGAATGTATGTTAATAAAAACAAAAACCCTTAATTTAAATGACAAGCAATAAAAAGGGCAAATTTTTTAAACTTACTGAGTGCAACATTTTTTTTTACATACGAATTCGAAATGCCTTCTTCAGTTTGTTACATTATTTTTTAAAAAGAATTATGTTTCCAATTATTGGTCTTCAAACTTTCTTGTCTGCCCTCCATGCTCTTTGTTTTTGATGTCAAAATCATCATTATTTAAACTTACAAACCATGCGATACACTGTGTTTTTGCTAGAGCGTATGGTTTCACCAAGACGTAAAGTTTTCCAAGTAAAAAAGTGAATGCTGTTCGACTATACAATGTTGCCTGTTTTTGACAGCTCGAGAACTACGCTTTCGAATGACTTTTTTTACGTCAATGATATCAAACAACGCATAAGTTAGAACTAAATTGCTTAATAATGCTATGTTTGTAAGAGGATTACTTCCCCTAGTTAAATGGTTTTGATGTATAACATTTACGAGTGTTTACTAAGTTTTTTAGCCATGAATTATAACACTCTAGGTAATCTGTCGTCAATTATTTTTTTTTTTGTAAGACAAATAATAAAATGAATAATTAAATGGAAATGAAGTCATAATTTACAGACAACATGACTGACTGACTGGTTGTTTGTTCATCAAACAGCATGACAATGTATTCATCGTTACACAATTTTACTGAAAAAAAAAATATTAAAACACACATGCATTCTTAAACAATTACTAAGAAACAAAAAATAGTTGGCAACGTAATGTCTTTCCTATAAATTACATTACAAATCACCTTGTCATATAGACTCGGCTTGACTTAAAGAGTTTAACAACTTCTCCGCCATTTGTGGAAATGCTAAAAATAAAACTGTTCACAATCGTCAATATGTGTGACAAATTATAACACTTTTATGACTGGTCTGGTCTGACTGGTATTTAGCAAATGAGTCAGAAATATATTTTTTTTCAACCCTTTAACCTTACATAGGGGGAACACAGTCATCAATATTTAATTATTAATAAACGCGACATTGTTGAGTTTTATTTAGCACCGGAGGGGGATCAATAATTTCTTGGGAGGATAAATATTTTAGCATGGATATTAAAACTTTACCGTTTGACTTAACTTTTTTATATTTTTTTTTAATATTTTTTAATATAAGAAGAATAAGAATAAATGCCTCATCTTTAAGTCTAGTTTATGCAAGGGAAATAGAAAATGAATTCTTCGCCGTACCCTTAATTTATGACACATAATAATACTTTTGTTTCTCCGTTTACAATTTTATTTGTTTTTTGATTATAAAACGATGTTATTATAGAATGAACAACTGTGTTATCGACCGCGGCCATTTTAAAGCGTTTAAAAGCAGCAGAATACATTCAAAAACAAGGAAATTAGGTGCCTTATGGAGATTTTGACATTAAAGCTAAAGAGCGTCCGGAACAGGCAAAAAAGTTTGAACATCATTAATTAACATCATTACACGATCTAGATACGTGTCAGATGCAAGAGAGCTTGCACAATCATTAGGCGTAACTCAAGCATCTATTTTAAAGCTGTTAAAAGTGAACTGGGTAAACCGAGAAACATTAAAAGAGGACAACAACAAAATGCACACATTGTACGGTAAACAGAATTATACAGATAAATACCTACTAATTTTTGCAAGAAGCTAACAAAACAATAACAATTCATAGAAAAATTCGGGAAGTTACCAGACATAAATAAAAGTGATATAAATAGAGCGGAGAGTCGTAAGCGTGATAAGACGTGAGTGAAAAACCGAGGCGACGTGAATTAAAAAGTGCGCGTTAATCACGGTAGAGAATGTTATTTAATTTAATAATTTAATAACGATAAGATGTAAATAATTGCCGTAATTTTACTTGCAATATTTCAAATCCACGATAAATCAAAGTTTTGCAAAATTTTAAGGGCGTAGCAACATCTAAATTTGTATGTAAAACCTCATTATACTCATATTGCTTGCAAAACGAATCTCATTATGAGAAACAGTGGCACAGCATTAAACAAATAAATAATGAACGAATTATAAAAATATTTTAATAACAATTATAAAGTCAATTCCAATTAAACGCAACATGGTAAATATAGGGAATGGTTTAGAGGGGGAAAAAAGAAAAACAAATTGAATAGAAAGTACGTGAAGTAATGAAATCATTTTGGTATAGAAAATGCATTGCTTTTGATAAATAAAAATAAAAGCAATACAATACGGTGTAGTTATTACAGCAATTATTACACAACTGTGGGCTGTAATTTATCCATATACGAGGGATCATATCATTAAGATGACCATTACATGGCATGGAAATTAGGGAAATCAGCCACTGCTAAATGGTTTGGACATTACATTAGAATCAGTATTTGGCCTCAAAAATGTTCTTTTCTGTTCACACATTCTGTGATACTTTTTTGTAGATGCTTCTCTTTAATTTTTCTTAATTCAAGCGGCTTTTAATAAAAACGTTTGCATCACCCTGTTTAAGTATGCAGAACACACAATTACGTTGCCGTTTTAGGCATTCAATGATGGTGGTGGTGAGGGTTATATACACCCCCATACATATACACGCATACCTAGGTACAATGTATGCACAATCTAACCGTAATTGTATGGAATTCTAGTAAAAAACATAAACTTACAAACACATTAGAAGAGAATAAATTTTATTTCAAATAGTTATTCGACAATCAATTATTACGAGGGCTATACCGTGTTATTATTTTTATTATGATTATTATTGTTATACCAACGTAATGTTGAACAATTTAAAATAATAGTTGGCAACTCATATGACTAAAGAGTATGGGAGCGGGAGTGAGAGAGATTTAGTGAAAGAGTTTATCAACTAATATAGCGATTTTGTTTGTGTACAATAAAACACCAGATTGGCAACATTTTGTAAAAGTCAGGTCAGAATAGACTAGCAGCCACCCTAACCAAGTTCACTTAGATGTTATAAAACATTGTAGTACCATCTCCCACAGGAATTTATTCCCGCAACCCGACCAGATCCTATTAAGATGAGCAAGAAATATTGAGTCTCACCATTCGTAGCTAAAATTAACACACACAACATGGTTGGTGCGAGAAACTAGGTTGTAATCTTGACTAAAGGGTTGATAAGTTATTCTAAACTGGCATAAAACTTAAGGAAATATTGTGTGGAGTTCAAAGTTTAAAATTTTAAAAGAAACCTTTTTTTTGCAAACATTTTTCATAATAATCAGTCGTAGATTTTTGCTGAAATACTGAAGCAATTTCATTTATTTTGAAGCAATAAACGTTTGTTTTCTAAGCATTTCTTAAGATTGGAGCTTCCATATAATATTTTTTCTTTCGTGATTAAAAAAAAAAAAAAAAAAATTTATTTATTTTATTATAGAAAAGAAAAGAAACAAAAATATACACCACGACCGTAGTACTTGGCTTTCTTGTTTTTTTCTTCTATTTTTTTTCTCAGCGAAATGACACGTGTCGTCTCTTATACGAGAAACTCAAACAATTTTTATTTCTATTCCAGATTGTTGTTGTTTTTGTTTTATTATATTATATTATATATTATTTACCAATACTTGATTTTTATCGTCACCGACTTGTAATATAAAATAGAATTTCTTCAATACGTAATGAAATGGATCTTTGTTAGAGAGAGAGAGAGCAAAGACTACTACAGAGGTTCTTAAGCTTTTAAGAAACAAGTTGCGAATACAATAAAAATATCAAAGATAACAACAGTTGAGTGCAACGAATTATGGCGGACAGTATAGTATTCAACTTTGACAGTTGATAACTTCCATCTTCCTGAAGCTACATCTGTCAAATTAATTGTCATTTCTTCAGTCTGTTTTGCCAAATCATCATGAACGGATATAGGTGTTTTGTTAGGGCCAACACCCAGCTCGCCATGCCAAGAGTGCTAATCATAATGAGTTGGGTAAATTCGATTCCACCAGTACCGTCAACGTACGCTATCCGTGAAAGTGTGCAGTAAGGAAAATGATTTTACAGATTACAACTTGGCGAATATTTTGTCGTACCTTGGTTCTGCACCCGTAAAAAATGCAACTGACAAAGAAACTGAATGTAGCAGTCCATACACAACGATGTGTGTTTGCTAAAAAAAATCATTTTCAGCGATGAAGTCCATTTCTGGATAAATGCCACATGAGATCCAAAAGGTGCTGAATGCATCCCGAGAAAGTCTCTGTTTGGTATGGATTTTGGTGTGACAGCGTCACGAATTGAATGATATGGGAATGAAGGACATGTGGTTTCAAAGGACCACTCTACGTGCCATACAACCCATGCCATTATGTACGAGCGATTTGAGATCATGATCATCACCGAGATCATACGATTTCATGCCATTAGACTTTTCTTGTAGGGTTTTCTTAAGTCCAGGTGTATGCGAATAAGCAACAAACTACAGCCGTCCTAAACGGCTAACATATCCCATGCCATCATATTTAAATTATACACCAAAGACAGGAAAAATTGAATAGAGAAACCCGAAGGAATATTTAAACGATTTTCTACTGTGATCGTGAGAAGCTAGGCCGCAATCCTGACTTAAGGCTTGTTTTAATGGCATAAAAAAAAAAAAAAAAGGTCTTCCTAACGAAAAAAAAATCTTCGGTCGCAGCTTACACACACTTTACTTACTTACATACTTAGTTGGTCATTAAGTCAGGATTACAACCTAGTTTTATATACCAACCATGTTGTTTGTATTAATTTTATCCACGAGTAACGGAACATATAGTTTAACGATGACTCAAAATGCCAACAAATTTGAGCAGCTTTTCATAGCAATTTCATTTACTTTGAGTATCATCACATGAAAGAATCTTATCCATTGTTGCCGTATACTGACGAGCATATGTGTGTGGATTTAAAATAGAAATGTTTGGGGTTCTCTGTCTGAGAAAAGCTGTAATATTATACGAGAACGTTCTCTTGTCAAGTAATACTCGTGTTTGTTAATAATTTTTTATTTTTATTTTTTTTTCTTCTTTTTACTGCCAAGTGTTATCGGTTTTCTTTTTCAATTTTTTCTGTTTCTAATTTGAATATTTTATTACATTCTCACTAAATACTATATAAACGAGGTGCTAAACGAGCAGTCACTGCAAATTGTGTCAAAATGTGCTAATAATGCAATGTGATGCAGTGCAGTGGTGCTTTAAATAAATTAAAAATTAAAAATTGTTAACGTTAGTTTTTAAATCACATTCAATTTTCCATTAATTATTATTATTTTTCTGTTTAATTATTTTTAATTATACACCGTTTTTGTAGGCATAGAAATAGGAATTTTTTCATATGACCGCACCACCCCCACCGCACCCACAAGAAACAATTAAAATCAAAATTTTCTCAGCATAGTTAAATGAAAACAAAACTGTTAATTAAGCGTGTGAAGTTTACAATCGTGTTTTTCTAAATAGAGGCAAAGAGAGAGAGAGAGAGAGAGAGAGAGAGAGAGAGAAAACGATTGTCATATTATGGGGGGGCTACTCTTTTTAACTTCATGGGTTAATAAATAAATAGCGTAGTCCCCACAGCGAGATTATGAGATTTATGAACCCGTTTTGTATTTCACCTCCTGACTTACTTAAATGGTCATTACAATCCTTTAGTCAGGCTGACAATCTAGCTTCTCATCACCCACGTGCTGTGCGTTAATTTTGTGCAAAAGTGGCAGAGCCTACATTTTAATATCGATTACGAAAAACAGATTTAAAAACTTTTCTGCGAGTTTTTTCCGGAAAACTGCTGAGGTTGCCGAAAGATATTTTTGTTTTGAATTAACAAGCTCTCATCCAGTAAGCCAACACTATACCTACTAGACTACGCCGATTGAACATTCGCAACACTGTAGATATGTTGGGAGGATGCGATAGGTTTTTCATTGCTGATAGAAAAAAAAAAAAATTAGATAGAACGCCATGGCAGAAAAACCATTGCATCCATATAAGGAGTGTTTTGAGCGTTCACCGATCCGTAATTGTTCGAAAATAGACGTATAATGACCATTACCACTAATTCACAGCGCGTACGGGAGCGTACGATAACTGACGATTATAAATTGAACGGCATGTGGTTTCCTTGCATGAGAAATCTCCCAAAACTCTAATTTTAAGTTTTGGCAACATTAATTGGCCATCAAAACATTTGACTTTTTTTGATAATTCCCTAACGTTAATGCATTGAAAGTCAACACGCGACACGTTATCATCGAAACACCGCTCGAAAAGTGGTTGAAAACTGAATCAAAAAGAATCGACTGCTGTAATCAATCCAAAGCCGACGATTTAAATGACAAATTATTTCGTATCTAATTACAATGGAAAGGTTCATTTTTTGATCATAGTATTGTATTTTTTTTGATCGATGACTAGCATTTTTTAGGTCGATCACTTGCATTTTCTGGTCGATTACTTGCATTTTTTTTTTTAAATGTTATCGAATTTTACCAGATTTATGGAGGGCATTCATTTAAAAATTCTAAGGTTTAGCTTTGTATTGCAACCTGCAACCTACTCTCCTACTTCCAGCATTTTGCACTGCAGCTGCAGTGCTGCAATCTTTGAAAGTCCTTAAGTTTCTCAAAATAAATAATAAAAATTGTGTCTATTTTAAGCTTATTCTTGGCGATTTTTTTAAAATTAATTTTTTTTTTTGCCTGTCAATAGTTTTTATTTTTAGAAATAACAATTTAACAACAACAACAATAATAACAACATTTAAATATAGAAGATAAAAAACCGGTTTAAGTTACCAACCGTCTGTTTGTCTGTCTGTCTGTCATGATAATTAGCAAGCATTTATTTTTTCTTCTTCTTCTGTTTTTATCTCTCCAGTGACGACTGAGAGAACTGTCAACGATTTGTGCCAGCAATTATTTAAAACGCTGTTGATGACGTCTGTAGCTGAAGTTACTTGGCGGCAAACGGCGTATCAGCAGCAGTGATTTTAAATGCAAGAAGAGGGTTTTTATTGTTTCGTTTAGATGGAAAGAGAAAGGGAAAGTGTTACAGAGAAATAAATGCAAATGTGAACAAAATTTTAATGCAGGTTTGAGTTGTTATTTAACAATACAATGCAGAATTTGATGATCATACCCTCATCTTGCTCGTACAGAATATCTAATGTGGTATATATTGTCTGGCACGTAACGCCTGTCCCTTTGAAACCACATACCTGTTAGTGTCCATATCATACAATTGAATTGAAAAAAAAGTTAGCTCGCCGTTGTCTTTGTTAATAGGCTGGCTAACAACGTTCTCAAAGGAATATGAACAGATGACACCACCAGCTAAAAATCCACATCAAACAGTGAGTTCTTCGGAATTTATTGAACGTTCTTGGATCTTCTGTGGATTGGTATCGTCCCAAATTCTATAATCTTGTTTGTTCACATATCCATTCATTTAGAAATAGGTCCCCTCGCTGTAGATGATTTTTCAATGAAAATTAGGATTTACTGTTGCCAACTGTTTCAGACTTCATTCATCGAACGCAGTCACTGAGTAAATTGAACTTTGTACGAGTGCAGGGCCAAGTCCTATGGGAACTGAAGTATAAACATGAGCTGAAATAACTACAGCACGTCTTAAATCGAATAATTTTTATTACTTCCAAGTGCACTGTGTTATCTTTGAAATCGATGCTTGCGGTGACAACAAAAGAAATGTTAACAACTGAACAATTTTATATACAACATTGCCACCCTGAAAACTAACACTAATTGCGAAAAACCGTCCAAAAAAAAAATCAAGGTTTTTCGCCTAAAAAAGAAATGAAAAATTTCAATTCGTTTCCTTCCCTCTATTATTTAAGCAATTAAAGTATCAATTGTATAGGCGGTGCAGGCGGTAAATAACAACAAAAAAATATTCCCAAAAACATTTTCCCCCTCAACAATTATTACGGTAATAACGGTAAAAAATTATGACAATTAATTTATGCGTGGGTGTGTATTAAGCATACAATAGAACCAAAGGTCGAGCGATGTTTTGCATGCCATAACCTTGTGGCGAATTCTTCAACAATTAGGCTCTCTCCTTAACCATGTTAGAATAGAAGTTTTTCGTTTTTGCTTTGTTGTTGCTGTAGCTGTTATTTATTTATTTTATTTTCTATTTATTTTCTTCTTTTATTTCTATTTTTATTGTCCTTATTGTTGTTGTTTTGAATAATTATG
>QOCX01000288.1:78055-91750 GCA_005959815.1 Sarcophaga bullata | reverse complement strand
TACAGGGGGCTTGACAACAAAAGAATGAAAAGTTGGTAATGATTTTGTAATGAAAAGCAAATTACGACAATAAATAGCAACAGCAACAATAACAATAAGGAAAACAAAATTATTTTGAAAAATATTCCATCATTCTGCTGCATTTTAATAACACCCAGTAGCAGTACAGGCAACTTAAGTAGTTTTTTCTTGCTATTTTTTTTTATAAAAAGTTTTAAAAAAAAGTTTACAGCCAACAAAAGAAAAACTAATTCAAACTACATTAAATTAAATTAAATTTTATTTTAAAACTTAACAGGAAATATGAATAAATAATTCAATAACTAAATGAGACAACAACACGGTTATTTAATAACAAAATGTGAATAAATTATAGGCAAAAATAAATTAAAATTAAAAATTCTAACAACGAAAAAATATTAATTAAACATTTCATCTTTTTTTTTTCTTCTATGAAATACAAGGTTACTTGTTTAATGAAACTTAACTTTTGATTCCATAAATTTCGTAAATTTTTGCCAATAAGGGCCTACTTAATTGGGCCATATTCATGGAAAAATTTGACATTTTGGATACACGCCAGCCAAAGAAATCATACCCCGGACATTAGAACACATTCCCACATAATAGCATCGATAGGGTTTTCTTACAGAGTTTGTTTTATTTTGTATTTAAAGATAGGAAGCATCACCCTGTACTTGCAATATTCTTATTCATTTTTATTTTATTTATTCAGCTTTAAATATTTTTTTTTTTTTATTTTTAATTGCCGTATAAAAAAAACCAAGAAAACAATTCTTAGAAAAAAAAAAATTAACAAAATGCCCCCACCACTGTATTATCTTTTTTTCTTTGTGCGATCATGTACGAGAGGGGTACGAGTAATTAACGTTACACTGCTGGTGCCAAAATGTCTCTTTAGGTTTACACTACAAAGAGCTCGCTACCGTATTTCGTTTACACGATTCATGTAAGTTCACAGAATCATACAGCATACGAGAGTACACGCCATACACATAAACAGTATCAGGATTAAATAATGAAAACCATGCACACAACACACACCCATACTCCTATATTGTAAGAATGTAAAAATAAAACAATTTTGAAAATTAATTGCTTCGCTGTTATTCATTACTTTAACGATTTCTCAAATATGAGTATACCGTTACCGTTATATTGTTTGTTATTGTGGCGTTTTTGTTGTTTATTTTATTGTAATTCCTATTGTAAATAAAAATATTCATTTCAACACAATGTTTACTTGTACCCACAAATAAACACACACACCTACATGCATATATGTACCGCACAGAGACAAAACCCGTTCGTAATTTATTCGTATTCACTGTCTCTCTCCCTCACTTTTTTGTGTATTGTTTTGTAAATATTTTGATTGAATTTAATTGACAATTGATTCCTTTGAGTAGCTGTGTTTAGCTTCTCTGGTTATTGGGTGGAGTTCTTTCCGTTTTGTAACACTATTTTGTTTGTATTGTTTTTGTAAACTTATTAATCGTATTAATTGTTGTTGTTTATATTATAAAATGTTATAATGGTTAGTTACGAAAGGAGGTAGGTAGACTGGTGTATTGACTTGAATCTATTTGCAATGAAATTCATTTTTTTTATTAAAAAAATAAAATGAAGAATCATCTAAAGATACAATATTTGTTTAATTATACAATCAATTAAAAAAAAACAACTTATTTATTGCATTTATTGCAACTTTGTAAGCGAAAAATAAGTTTATAAAATCAACTTCAAGCCGTTTAAACAAAATAAATACAATAAAGTCGTCTCTTATTCTATAACGAGAAGACATTTTTATTATGATATGCTTATTATGTTTATCCCAACTGTTTTAAAAATTATATTCTTATTAATAATCTACCTCGCTGCGTTGAACAAGGTACAGAGTTTGGGAAGCTTGGACATCACGTGTGTTCTGAAGTCTACGCCGCAGGCTAGCCTCGAGGTCATCTTGGGTCTACAAACATTGGCCATCTTTCTCCGGAACGTGGCTACTAGAACTGCAGTAAGGCTTAAGTTCTCAGGTACGATGGGCCACGCTTCAATATTGCGTGAAGGAGGATGTGACTCCATGGTACTGGAGACTATTTTTGGAGGAGCATACAAAACTCACACTCCTACACAGATAGAATGGGTTGCTGAAGCTGTCATCTGTGACAGTGGTATAACGATCTTCAGCGTTGGCCCAAAAATGGAACACGGAACGGGTCATACCTAGCCAGGCCAGCGTATATCGGGCGCAAATTTTTGCTATTAAATAAGCTGAACGCATGGTTGAAACCGGGGACCTAACTCCTTCGAATTTGGTCATATCTGTAGACAGTCAAGCAGCAATGAAAACGCTGGGATGCCATCCCATCACACGAACCGGTACGGAAAGGGTCAGAGATGCCTGAGGAGGAAACGATATAGGAAAAATTGGAAAAAGCAGCATGGAATTAAACAAACCACATCATACCAGGTTGCTGAATTTCAAAACTGCTGTGTCCAGCAGTGGACCGCGGGAGAACCAGACTACTGCTTGAGTTCGACAAGAAAACGGTTCGCATTCTAACAGGAATTCTAACGTAATACTGTGCTATTGGCAGTTTCGCTGACAAGCTCGGTCTGCCTGGCCAGGATTACAACAGAAGCTGCCATGGTATGAAGGATGCGGAATCTGTGCAACACCTCTTATGCGAGTGCCCTGAACTTGAGAACAGACGACAACAGTTTCTTGGGTGACTGGGAATGACATGGGTGACATAAATGACGTTTGAAAATATGGGCATTGTGGCTACCGTGCCACATAAGGAACTGGCCGGTATCATCCGGAGATTGGAGGTGTAAATCCACCACTAACATATCATGACAAGGAGGTATATCTCACACTAGGCAATATAGCTTGCGAGTGAGCTTGCCTTCTCAGGCCTAACCGAACCTAAACTTTTAATAAATCTTTTCACCATTAAAATAAATTGAAAACCTGACATTGATCAATTTTTTTTTTAAATTTTTATTATTTTTTGGAAATTAAAAAATTGGAAATTTATTGGAAAATTAATGAATTCTTCGAAAAGGAAAGAAAAATACAATAAAAATGCTTTTAATGTGTAGATTAATACAGTGAGTGTTGATTAATGAAAGAATTTTAATCGTCTACGCAAACATTGTTTACATGATTTTCCATGCAATGCTGTCTGCTATGTTTACACTTTACTGGTGTAATTACTGTTCTCTCTCTCTCTGTCTCTGCCTTTGTGATTCTCTGTTTTTTAACCAGTGAGCATTGGGTATTTGTGTTCGTAAATAAAATACGAAACGTTTGTTCACCTTCTTTGTTGTATTTTTTTTTCTTTTGTTTCATAATTTTTTATTTGCCAATGTTATTGTTATTGTCGTTATCTTGATTATTATGCTTGCTTGCTATAATGTTTACAAACAAACACAGGCACTTACACGCACACACACATGCACCAGCAAATGTGTCATATGAATGACTTGTTTAATGTAGACAAAGCAACACTAGAAACTCATTGAAATCAGATGTTTTCGTGATAATTTGTCAATATATGATGTTTCTCTCTCTCTCTCTCTCTCTCTCTCTTTCACTCTATTTGTGAGTGCGTTTAAACATAAATTGTGATGTTATTGTTTCTAGTTTAAGGAAAATAAATATTTGTATTGTAGCAATAAAAAAAAAAAAAGAAAAAAGCGAGAGACGCAAAAACTATTAAGCAAAAAACCGTAACAAACTCAAGTATTTGTGGTCTTTATTTACTCTTTGAAAGTTCTATTCATACTCTCACACATTTCCACATTGTTTACATTTTGTTGTTGTTGTTGTTATTGTTTTTCTAAGGAAATCACTCATTATTTAAGATGACAATTATTAAAATAAAATCAAGAACAAGAACAATAGCTATAGAAGGAACAACAACAACAACAACAACAACTATTAACCGCAATAATTTTACAATGGAATGCTTTAAATTACTTGTCAATGTATGTATAATCAGCAATCGCATGCAGGCAGGCTTGCCAACCTTTAAAACCTAAAATTCGAAATTAATTGTGATCTTTTCATTGCAATTACGGAAAACACAATGAAAAATATAAAAAAAAACTTAAAAAAATGTTTAAAATTATTTTAAACATTTGATCATTAAATAAATAAAAACATAAATACATACATACAAAGAATTAATGAAAACAGCGAAAAATAAATGGAAATCGATTTAAAAAAATTAATTTTTTTTCTCATTTTTTTTTCTTGAAATTCCCACAAAACATGTGTGATTTTTATTTTCTTCTTGTTGATAGATTAATTAAGACAAAACATTAAGAACAAGCAACGGTTTTTTTAATTAATCATCATGTGTTTTGTTCATATGTTTGCATATTTCCAAGAAACATTTCTTTAAAATTATAGATAACACCAGTGTTGCCAAACTACAATTTAAAAAAGCGATTTTACAAAAGATTTCCTCACCCGTTATTTACAAGTCGTTCGTCAATTCATTACTCGTTAGGGAATATGTATTTTTTATGACAATCCCAGTCTTGCAAAATCGTATCGGAAGCCCAACCAACCACTTGAACCAATGCCATGGCAATGCTTTATATTTGGGGAGTCTCAAAACGGTTCAATATATAGTGAACTGCTTAAGTTTAGACTCTAGGTGGTTAAGTGTATCGACAACTGCTCAGATAGACTAAATTTTATTTATCCGCTTGGTTGTCTTGAAACATTCTGGAGATTTCTAGTAAACACAGACAGGTTGCTAAGTATCTTCAAGCATGTCGAATATTTTCAAACAACTAGTTCAAATTGTCCAGATATACAGTATAGAACTTCAATACCCTGGATATCTATCCAAATACCTAAACTTCTTGATTATTTTTGAACTGAACAGATACCCTGGATATCTTCCAACAGCTCTCTCGAAGTTGAGGAAAATTCTCTAAATTTATCACAACCTTGGATATTCTGGTTAGTTCGAGACACTCCAATCATGTCGGATATCTCTAAACATTTTGAATAGTTCTTGAATACATTTCTACAACTCGGTTGCAGAAACATCTACCACCACATTGGATATTTTTCAACATCCTAGAGAGTTTTGAACACTCCAGGATATCTGTAAACAACTCGGTTGCCTTGCACTATCCCATATAGCTTCAAAAATTGTGGCCGTCTCTCTAAATCCTGTTGGATATTTCTAAGCCTCCTGAATAGTTTTCAACTGCTCAGCTATCCTGGATAACTTTGAACATCGCGATTGTCCTCCAACATTCTGCTGTAAAATGTTGGCATCACTCTAATCATTTACGTAAACGCTAACATACCCAATAATAATCAAACACCATAGTTCTTTTTAAGTACTAAAGCTTTGGATATTATTATTTTTACAGTTATTTAGCAAATATAATACAAAGGTAATAAATTCATTACTTTACAAAGACAGAGAATGTAAGAGGGAGAGAGAGGTTGGATAAAGTAACGTGCTACAGCTGCGTTAGACTACAATGGATACCTGCTTCCACATGGTCTGATTGAATTGCTCAAATTGTTTGACGCGTAAATCCAAATCGTTGAGTTTATTTAAGATCGAGGAAAACTTTTCTTCATATATTCCTACAATGGCCTTTAACTCACGTCTCAACTTCTCGACTTCTTTGGCGTTATCAAACTTCAGCTTGTTATATACCTGGATGTTTTCAGGAGCTACACTCAATTCTTGTTGCGTTTCAGCGACATAACTCTCATATGCTTTGTCAGGCTCCCTCATGCGATACATACATTTAATGCCGTGTATGTATTCCCCGGGGAAATTGTCATCGTATTCATCGTAAGTATAGGAAATTTGCAAAGGTTTTATAAGTATATCCATGAGAATTTGCAAATTAAAGCAGTTCCAATTGTTATGATGTATGTAGAAATGGGAGAGTTTCTCAAAATATTTGAAATTCTGTGGATTAATTTCCTCCAACTGATTAAAGGAGACATTAAGCGAACGTAGACGATTAGGTGAAGCTAGTGCTTCAATCGGTATTTCTTTGAGAGAAGTATTGCTCATGTCTAGTCGCTCCAGTGCATTGATTTGCCACAGGTCGGGAAAGGTAATTAAACCGGGATTATGGGAAATATCGAGAGTTCTTAAACTGTTCGAACGTGCCAAAGAGGATATCTGCTCCAGGGAATTGTCTCGCAAATTTAAAGTTTCCAAATACTCCGGCTGCGTAAAATACAATTCAACAATGCGATTTTGTTGCAAATCCACATTGACCGCTTCACCATAAATATTAATGCGCCGCAGCGAACAGTTCTTGGCCCACAGGTACTCCACGCGAATGTTGGCATTAACCAAGAGTTTTAGTTCCGGATTGTGGGAAATATCCAAGTATTTTAATAACTCCTGCTCTTGAAACGCATATTCTTCTATGAACTCTAGTAAATTATTCTGCAGGTAGATGCTAAACAAGCGGGGATTTCCAGCAAATACAGATTCTTCAATGATTTTAAGGCGATTGCCGGCTAAATTGATTTGTTGTAGTGCTGGCAAATGGCTGAATACTAATGAGGGTAACGTCTCAATCAGATTGTTATGCAAATCCAAATAGTTTAACTTTTCCAAACCCTTAAAACTGTCATTGTGCAGGCGACTTATCAGATTAGAGTCCAGGAAGAGAAAGGATAGATTCTCCGCATAGGTAAACAGCATGGGTTTGATTTCCTTTAACAAGTTCTCGGACAGTAGAAGTATGGTCAGCTTATCAGCCATTAGGAAATTATCCCACTTTAAAGTTTCCACCGAACAGTTGCGAAAATCCAATTCTTGTACATGAAAGGCATAGAACAGGTTCAAGGGGAAGTTGCTGAATTGCGAATTGACAAACGTTAAGTCAGAATAGTCCTTGGCCTCCTTAATGCGATAGGTGGTCTCCGATGTGAAACGTATCTCTGGTTTGCGTACAAAGCTTACAATCTCTTGTTTATTGCTATAATTGAACCCCGAGCACATGCCAATATTATTGCACCGCTCATCAGTGGTAAACAGTTGGATTTCTATTAAATTACGACCTTCCAAGTCTTCATCTTCAGATTCTTTTGTCATCTCTTGGTCCTGTTCTAATTCCTCATCCTTCTCCTGTTCAGTTACAATGCTTGACAACTCGGCAGCATTGTAATCATCATCTTCCTCCTTAAATTCCATCGTTTTAATGGCTTGTACAGCCAGTAACATTAGCAGCAGTAATCTAGTTAGTCTGATTGCCATTTTAGTTGCGCCTCTGAAAGAGTTTCGTTTTTTATTTTTGTCTAGTGGTAAGCGTTTTTCCTTTAGCCAGTTCGCAGCGTAGTGCTCGTGTTTCAACGTTTAATTTTTAACTGAATTTGCGCGTTTGATTTTCATTTGGAATCTCCTCCACGTTTGACTGCACAAATTTTGTTGAATTGTTTTTTTTTCTATCGTTTTTTATTTTCTCAATTTTAAATTATTTTTTCATTAAAATTTGTTGTTATTGTAATTGTTGTATCCAGAGCTATTTTATTATTATTATTTAGAATAAAGAAAAGTTAATAATTATATGGAGAATATACACATGTATTCTCCACCATCAACCTTGTCTATAAAGCACGCATACAGTGGATGAAAATATTCAAAACTGTCATGTCACCTACACGTTCGTCTGTCTATAGATCCATACTTGTTTCCAGCTGGTGAAAGGTATTCGTGGTTATTGATTGCCTTGAAACATTGTGGATATTCCGAAAAATCGTAAATGAAGAATATTTTCAAACATCTCTGACAGTTTCGAACTGTCCAGATATCCTGTATATCTGTCAACACTATGGTTAAATTATCGAGAATATCTCTAGAAATAAAGACGACTTTGTCAATGTCTTCAATCATGCGAGATACCTTTCAATAGCGTGAACAGCCTGGATATCTTAAAACCTTTTTGGCCGTTTTGAAATATTTTGGATAACTGCAAAATTTCTACAAGCATGTGGAACATTTTTAAACACCTTCGATAATTACGAACTGCACGAATGTCCTGTAAAATTTTATACAACTTGGGTACCTAGCAACATTTTGGATATCCTCAGAAATCGTGAGCATCTGCCAAAATTTCTACGATTACGGTTAATGCCTTCAAACATCCAGTAAAGTTTTCATTTGTTTAGATATCCTGGCTCTTTTCGCGGTATCTCCAGAAATTCTAAATACCTTCATATATAAAATTAATAACATGTGTGGTATGAGAAGCTAGGTCGTAATCCTGCCTAAATGGTTATGAAGGCCAATTCAGTAAGTAAGTAACATCTTGGATAGTTCTGAACTTTTCTAATATTCTGTGCATGTATGTATAGGCTACATCTGGGACGCCCACTACGTCCTCGACATCTCCAAAAGTTGTGGATACTGCCACAAATGTTAACCACCACGATGTAGTTTCAAACTCTCCATTATAAATGTAAGCATATTGTTGCCTTGTAATATCCTGGATATCTCCCAAGATTCAGGATATCTCTCTAAACATCTACAGCTACGCTGGCTATTTCTAAACACTCTCTATAGTTTAGAACTGTTCGGAAGACCTTGACTTTAAAACGTTTTGCATATTCAGACTTTTCAAATAAATTCAAATCTTCGGACATTCTATACCTGAATACCTCGCAACCTCTATCCTAGTTAGTGAGTTTGTCTCGTACTTCAATTTGCTTTTTTTCGCCCACTGTACTTTTTTTTATTTTGCAATAAAAGACATGCCATATTTCATAAAAAAATGTATACATTTTTGAATAATAATTTTTTAATATTTTTTGCAAAACAAAACAATAAAAGGCCAAAACAACAATAAATTGGGTGGTGGATGATGATCGCTTGCTCCGATCGGTTCGCTCGTTTACTTTTGCTAATTCATGTGTGGCTTGTGCTGACATAGAAAATTAAAATATTTTTTGTTGTTATTTGTGTGTGTGTGTGTGTGTGTGTGTATATGTTTTTTTAATAAATTAAAAAAATGTATTAACAAAAAGCAAAAACAAATAGTCCATAGAACGATTTTAATTGACCTCCACCTCCACCACTGCCACTGTCAATGGCTTATAGGAAATAAACGATCACAACACTGTTATGGAAACAGAGAGAAAGCGAGAGAGTAAGAGGATAAGAAATGTTTTCGTTTCAATTGTTTACAAATGTTGTTTTGTAATGTTGTTGTTTTAATTGTAAATTTCAATATAAAACACGAATATGAAGCCGAACTCGAACATATGTTTGGAGCAGAAGCAGCAGCAGCAGCAGTAGCAGTAGCAGCATGACAACGAGGCGCATTTAATTTATGCATAACAAACACGATATTTTCCAATGCAAATTAAATGCAAGTAATACACACATAAACATACGCGCACACACAGAAATAATAATAGAGAGTGCATTAGTACACTTTGTTAACACTCCATGTAATGTTGCCACTGTGTTGCCAATCGCTTGTTTAGTGATTTACATTTAGCGTTTTATAGTTTTTTTTTCTTTTTTTCTTGATTTTTTTATTTGTTGATTTTTATTGTTTTTATTGTTTATCAAACAACAAAAAATGTGGCTGTATTTTGTTGTTATTGTAATTGTGCTTATGATTAATATTTAAATTGTTTAATAAATATTTAAATTAATTGTAATTTTATTGTTTGTTTATGGATGTGTTGTTTCATTCGTTCGTTCACTAATTAATGAAAATGTGTGCGAAGAAAAGTTTTCATATCCGCAATAAAAACGTGAACAAAACCTCATAAAAGCCAAAATCTGCGCAAGAATGTTGTGATAAATTTTCGTATTGAATAATGTACAGAGTTGTATAAGGTGTGGTAAAAAGAAATCCTTTAGATTTTTCTTTTTCTATATTTAGTGGTCTGCAATCTACTATCTGAAATAAGATCCGCGGAAACATACGCAAACGCAGCTCGGAAGTAGCAGATGTTGAAGGTGAAGAAGGTGTTTTTCCTGGGAATATGGAGTTCGTTTGGAGGAACTGAATATTTTGAGTATAACCCTGACAGTATCATCTACGGGAAGGAGAAAGTATTTCAAATGAAAGAATACTGGATTCCTGGGTGAGGTAATATCGTGGGCATCTTACTGGACCATAAACTGATACGGAAACAGAACTTTATTACCAGAACACACATTTACAGCCTATGCGGTGGTAATGCATTTCGGAAGGGAAAAACACCTGGTAAATTGTTAGGTACTAGACATAGAGTCACTCTTAGTAACAATGGCAAAAGGACGGGGGCAGAGCAGAACTTTAATACTGTGAACTCTGCGTGATAAAACTGGGGCAATAGAACGACTAAAGGATACGTCATTTAGAAGTCGGGTGATCTTCTATGGAATCCTCTTATACAACCATAGGCCTCTAAGACATTTTTGCATCTATATTTACGGTTTAGATTCTTTATGTTTCCCATCAACATTTGTGTAATTAAGACTCTGCAAAATCTTTAAATTTTGAAATCTGCTTCGTTCCTTTAAAAAAAATGGAGCTGTTTAAAGCATCTTCCCATAGCTTATTTTATGATGTTGCTTTGTTCTTACTGCAGAGAATTCCAGAATGACAGGGTTGCCATGTGGTATTTTTAATTCAGCAGGAAAATTTGAAAAAAAAAATAGAAATGAAACTGAAATACTTTCAAAAAGTTTCAGAAATTTTCTACCCTATTCGTATCACAGTGTTAACGTTAAAACAATGAAAAAAAAATTTAATTAATAAAGCCGTTATTCTAACATAGATGTATCGTATTGGTTAGATAAGACCGTTTGCTGCTTTGTGCGCCCAATTTAGTTTAAATATTTAAAAATAATTAAAAATAATAACGAAAACAATCCACAGTCAATTAATATTTTTTATTATTTATTATAGCAGAACGTATGTAGGAACGAACTATTTAAATTTGGGGTCTTAGAATGTAGAATGGAACCATAAATTTTTAATGAATCAAGAATCTACAAGAAATTAATGAAGCAAATAATTAAAAATAGAAACAAAAGTTAATAAGAAAGAAAAAATAAAAATAAAAAAAAAATCGAAAATAAATAAAAACAAAGCCCTACACAAATAAATAAATAAACACGATATTAAATATTATGATTAATTATGAAGGGGAAAAGAATGTTATGAAGTGTAAATAATTTGAAAAATAAAAAAAAAAAATAAAAAGCAATTAAAGAAAATTTTGTACGGCAACCAATGGCCATAGAAAAGATTTGCATGCAGAATACTAAAGACGCTAATGAAAATTGAAATTTAACAGTGTAAACTAAATGGTGTTGCCAACTCCAGTACTTTCGACAACCGAATTTTTTTTTTTTCGTGACAGAACAAAATATTTTGTTTTGTTTTAATTTTATATCGAGGCTTCAAAGAAGGACTTTTGGATTTTGACAGTTAATAACGGCCATTTTGTTGAAGCTACATTAACGCGTACAACACATGGGTGGCATGCCAAGCTACATAGGCAGAGATGTAATGATCAATTAAGTAAGTATAGAAAGCTATCTGAAGCATAATCCTGAAGTAATCCTGTTGGTTCATGCACGATGAACTTAACTTTGCTATGGAATCTTACTTGAGGCGGAAAGGACTCTATACGGCGTTAAGCCTATTTTAAAAGCCTATTTTAAGCCTGTTTTTAAAATGACTAAGTCAAGATGAGTGAAAGTCATTTTCATAAACGCAGGGCAACCCCAAAGAATGTTTCTTAAGTAAAGATGAAAGCCACTCTATAACTGAGCTGGTTCTCGTATACATACATATGTAGTATGTTCTGTCAATTAGCTTGGCTCGGCTTGAAAGTTATTATTAAGCGCTGAGACAAAAAAAAAATAATGAAAATATGGCTGAAAAATCTTTACAAAGTTCGACTGAAAATATGAACGGTAAACAGTAAAGTTCCATTAGCCATTGAAATAGGAATTGTTTGTACAACACCTCGTTCTCGTTCTCGTCCACGTTACATCATATCTAGATCACATTACAACACATATTTTTCCCCATATTATGGCATTAAATCAAAACAATTTTTGAATTTTAACGTTTTAACGCATTTGTTTAGTGATCAACGCTGATCGTGTGTCAAAATTGTTTCGATCAATATTTGTTTGTTATCTTGTTCTGTCATTAAAATTCTGATTTTTTGTTTTGAATTTTTCGTTTGTTTTATTTTTTTTTTTCTGGTATTGTTTTCAACAAATAGTCCAACCATCTCCATCCACTAGAAAAATATTTGTTTTCTAAAAGTTTGTTGAACTGCTTTTAGATTTTGTTGTTGTATTTACGCATCAACACGACATATTTATGAGGTTTGAAAATAAATTTAAAAAAAAAATTTTTTTCATAGTTTTATGGTTCATTTTGAAAAATTCTTTTTTGTTTTTATTATTGTTTTTTCTGTTTTGTTGTTTTTAAAAAAATAAAAATTCCTCAAACAAAACAAAACGTGAGTAATTAATTAAGCAAATGTGGCTAATTTAGCGATTTATTGAATTAATCTGCTCAATATTCAAACCATTCCGTATGACAGATTTTAACAGTCAATAGCATGCAAACGGCAAAGTTCAGATGGTTAAGGGCAATTTTGATAAGACTCTGTGATGAAAGTTAGTGTATAGTATGTAGTGTGTTGAGTTATTGGACCGAGAAAGTCCGTGATTTATACCCTAGCTTAGACATCACGAAATATGAAGAAAATATTTCTTTCGGCGTCTTCATCGCAGCAGTTTTGTGGCAAAAACTCTGAGAGAAAATGAAAAATAAATATGCTTCTTTAATTTTATTGAGTTATTCAGCTAACTACGTCACACAAAAACTTCTTTCACAATTTTAAAAACACCCAGCCGACAACGCCAAAAAAAAAAAATTGTTTTTCTTTTTCAATAAAACCATGTGATTAAATTTCTTTTAAGGTGTACCAAAGTAAAAAAAAAATAAAGAAAAATCATAAATATTTTGGCTTTAAAATCTTTGAATAATCCGGCTAAAAAACAAGAAATAAATCGTAAAAAATATAATTTTTTTTTAATAAAGAATTTAACAATTATTTAATAATTATTAAGAAAATAACAAAAAATAAAATGCTTTTAACACTTTTTAAAAAATTCCTTTTTTTTATTTTCAAATTGTTGACTTAAAATATTTTTGTATTCTTTTTACAAAATTTTATTGACTTTTTAAGCAAACAAAATGCTTTTTTAACACTTCAAACTGGTTGAAAAAAATAGAAAAAAAAAACAAATTTTATTAAAAATTTTCCAATTCCAGTAACAATTTAATAATCACAATACAATACAGTAGCCCGCCCATCTCTGCCGCATTGCCAATTCAAATGCTGTGTTGTCTTATTGTCTGTGATTAAATTGTTTGTCGACAATTTTATTAGTTTCTCTATGCAAATTTATTAAAAATAATAAAAAAAAAAAGGAAAAATAACAACAACAAAAAAATATTTTAAATTTACAAACGATCATTATTTATTGTGATTATTATTATTGTAAACATTATTTACGCTTGTGTATATGTATCCAGACCAACCAAATCAACATCAATTTGAAAATAATTGCGAAAGATTAGGAAAATTTTGAAAAAAAAAAAAATTAATTTTTTTTATTACTCTCTGTA